>JAQZBX010018873.1:0-34235 GCA_029593785.1 Cabassous unicinctus
AAGAAAGCAATGCAGGCATGACCTAAATATTGTTTCTTCAGGGTATATATTTAATAAGGAATGTAGGAGGCTTTTTATTGTCATTAAAAATAATCAAGTATGTTTTAGCCCAGAAAAGAGAGGGAACACTAATTTAGTAGACCCAGAAAGATCTGAGACACAACAACATTTAAAGCATAAACAGAAGAATAAAAACTCATAAAAGAGACTAAAAAGACCAAATAAAAAAATTAAAAAGAGAGTGGTTTACCCCAAAAATCATGGGAAGAGTAAGAATATAACTGGTCAAAAGAAAAAAATATTGCAGACTGCTTCTGTAAAAAAAAAAATTATAAATTATTTATAAGGATTTAGCCATGGAGAGGTATTTGGTGACATTGTAAAGAATCTTTATCAGTAGAGTGATGAAGATAGAATCCAGGATGAGGAGTGAATTGGAATTTAAGGAAGTGGAGGGAGGAAGTCTAGGCTACTCTTTCAAAAAGCCTTATCATATAATGGGATTGAGGGAAGGAACACAGGACTAAAGATATTTCTGGGTTTTTTCATTTTGTTTAGGTTGTGTAAGCCATAAGCATGTAGACTGTTTATGTGCTGACAGAAAAGAATTAGTAGAAAGGAAGTTAAGAGAGACCATAACTGATGGACCCCAGTTTCCTCAGGACATGACAGAGGAGCTACAGAAGCAAAACGAGGCAGTTACTCCCCAAGACAAGCACTGTAGACAGGACTGTGGAGCTGGATTTAGATGTTTCCATCTGAGCACTTTTTTTTGTAAAGTAGGAGGCCAAATCAAGTAAGAGGAGCTTGAAGTTAAATTGTGATGCTCTAAATAGGTATTATGAATAATGGGAGGGAGAAAGTGAAGGGACTCCAAGCAGCACTGATAATGGAAACCATGCTTTAGGAAAAGAACCGATCAACATGATAGTGTAAGTTTTCTGCAAAAAGGCTTACCTGTCCAAGATGTACAGCAGAGATAACCAACAATTAGATTGAGTTGACATTTTGCCAATCCATATGCAGAAGAAAGAAAGAAAAAATGAGTTGATGATATTGGTAACAGAGTGGTCATCTGGAAAGAAGTGAAAAGGAGGATGGAGACCAAAGAGTAACCCTTATAAAAGTGAGGATGGAAAAGATCTGGATAAAAAATGAAGTTGTGGTTGAAAACTTAAAATACTGGAAATGGTAGAATTTGAAAGAGGGAGAAGGAAAGAAGACTTAACAAAAAGAGGTATGTGGACACTGATAGATAGGAGCCACAGAGAAGGGAGTAACACAGCCAGAAGACACTGGTAAGTGCTGACTCACCTCACGAAAAGATAAGATGTGCATGAAAGAATGATGTGAACTGTAAATTGCTATAAAAATGTCAGATATTCTTGGTGGCAATAGTGATACCACAGTTGTTGTTCTTGTTGTTGTAGTTGTTGTTATTGTCAATATTTAGCTTATGTTCCCTTTACAGGGCAAGCTTGGTATTTGAAGGCTTGATAATTACTATGACTAATAAAATTATATTTTTAAAGTGGACTCCAATAATATATTTTTCTTATTTTCTTGATTTAATGCTATAAAATATCTTTCCCATCTCCATTTAAAAACATCACATGAATCCACATGCCTGGATATTGATATTGCTAGATTTCTTCTGTTTGCTCTGACTTCAAAGTTGTTTCATCTATCATTTCATATGTCAGTGTTTCCTTTTCTGCTATTTTAGCTGATGGTATGCCAACTTTGTATTCTTGCTCCTCATGTTTTAAAAGTCTAATGTGACACAGAAAACAATTCTATGAAAATAAATGAATGATCACACCAACAAAATATTGAACTATGGGCAAATTACCTAAAATTCCACATTTATAATTGCAACAACTTCTTAGATTTAAGAAATGCTATGGTTAACACTTTCTATAATTTAAAGATTAAATGTTTATTCTATAATTTCTAACTCTTTTTGCATAAGAAATAGAATAAGTCATCATTAAAAATTAAATCTGGAAGGGTTTCAGGAATCCTCATTTCATTTTAAGAGATTAAGAAATATTACCCAAATAAGTTAGTGGCACAGTGATCTCAGGAAAGTCTTCTGAAGTGCAATAGTCTGTCAATATTGACTTCCTTAACAACAACAAAAAATCCAATCCAAATTAGGATTAAAACCAAAATCTTTTTACAGTACATTTTTCAAGTGTATTTTTTACAAATGTTGAAAAAAAACTTTTAGAAAAACTTTATTTCAACATCAAATAAATAAAATATCAAAAGGCAGATCAACAAAATATGGAAACATTACTTTAAAAAATCCTGTCCAGACACATTTATCTCATTTAATCCCAAAACAGAAGTTCTTAACTTCAATTTCATCTATTTCCTTTATGGTTTATGTTCTTTATGTCTTATTTAAGAAGTCCTTTCTTAATCCAAAATGATAAAAATCCTCTTACACTTCTTCCTGTCACTTTCAAAGTTACACTTTTCACAAGTGTTTCAATTCATATTAAATCCTTTATTGAAGTCCTTAAATCCTTTCTTTCTTTCTGATACTACAGTAGCTTTCTTTTGATATTATAGTAATAAGTCTTTAATATCTTTTTCCAGTGTTTACTTCATTTATCATTATACTTATGTTTTTCAGGATGTTTTCACAAGTCTGCATTTTACTGTTTTTCCAGTTTGATACTTTTTTATTAAAAGTTCAGTCTATTTGCATTTATTGTGATTATAGACATATTTTGGGGGTTATTTCTACCATCTTATTTTGTGTTTTCTATGTATCTTTTATCATATTTTTTTCTCATATTTTCCCTTTCTACCTCTTTTTTTTTTTTCCCTTCTGGGGAATTACCTCAACTTCCTTTCAACTTTTTTCATTTCTGCTGTTATATATTTAATCTCCAAGAACCATTTTTGGTTCTCCAAATGTTTCACAGTTGACCATTGCTTCTCTTATCCCTCCAATGATATAATGTCATTTTGTGATGGTGGTTGTTTAACTTTCTTCACCCTCTATTGCCTATTTCCTCCAAGCTTCTTTGATTTTCTTTTCTATCATGCTATAAACTGTCCTCCAATGTCTTGTGACTGAGTTTGCTACTCATATTTAATAATGAATCACTAAAATGGCAATAAGTGGCTCTATGCAATAATGGAGTTGCCAACTAGTAAATTTCACTGAAGAATGATGTGGGACTTTTTTGAGATACAACCACCTGTCTTTATCTATAGGCCATTCCTTTGGGCTGGTCAGTTTTCCCAGGGAAGAATTTCCTGACATACTAGCCATGAACTTTCTCAAAATCAAGCAGAAGAAGAAGACTAAGAGTCCCCTAGATTTGAGTACAGTAGTTCTACTCTCAGCTGTACTTGGTGTCCCCACACCCAGGATCTCTGTTTAATCTGTCTAGACTGTAAACTTTCAGTCTCCAATTGCAGTGGAGGAAGAAAGAACAGTCTCTTAGTTATGAGAGTTGTGGAAGGGGATCTGAGTTCCAACTGCCCAGGGCACAGCCCAGGGAACATGGAGGCAGGGCCAGTGTGGCCAGGTGCCAACGCACTGGTCCGGAGATGCCTGCCTTCCGCCTGGGCCTGGCCCTGTCATCCCAGGCATCTTGGCCCCCAGGGTAGGGGCGGGCAGGGGCTGGGATACCCCATCCCTCTGCCAGGCGCCCTCGCGCCCTGATCCGCGCCGCCCTGCAGGGGAAACGGCGCCAGGGGCCCTGCTGCCAGGGGAAGTTGCCACCGCTGCCGCCGGGACCCGGCACACCGCCTCTCCACCCCAGCCCCGCGCTCCGGGCCCACACCGTCGGGGGACCCACGCCCGCCGCGAGCCCCTCTAGTCCAGGCAGGCTGTGGCCGGGTGCGCCGGACCCCCATTCAATGCCACCCTCCGCCGCCCCGGCCACCTCTCTGGCTTCCGCCCGCCTCCATGCCCCTCCGGCCCAGACTCCAGGCCTGCAATGACCCTGGCTACTGCCTGGCACTTGGCGCCTTCCGCTGCCAGCTGTGCCGCCGCCCCCAATCTCCAGCTTTCTTCGCCCAGCTTTGGAGAGAGGTGGCGGCCCGATGGCCCAGCTGGGGCGGAGGGTGGGGGCCGCCGCGGGTCCCCACGCCGCGCCGCGCCCCCCCACCCGGTCCCCCCACAAGGGTCCGCGGCGGCGGCGGGCGGCCTGGGGATAGGGGCCGTCGATAAAACGTGACATTTGCGGGCGGCCGCCCTGGAGCCCGGATGTCCTGGTCCGCGAGCCGCCGCCACAGCTGCAGTCCCCGACAAGTTTCTTACCTTCAGCCAGGACAGGGGACGGAGGCCGGGAGGGCAGAGCCGCCACCACGGAGTCTGGAGAGCTGAGCCGGCCAAGTCCGCGGAGAAGCCGCCCCAGAGCAGGGGCAGGCGCCAGGACTCTGTAGCCGGCCCTTCTGCCAGTAATCCACCCAGGGCCCCTTGCTGGTTGCGTGAGGGCCTGTGGAGTCTTGGCACTTTCTGCCTCCGCACTGGCTAAAGGGACCCTCCTCCCTTGGGATTGTTTCCTCAAATGTGTTTTAAATACTGTATACAGCCAGGGAGCAGATGTAGCTCAAGTGGTTGAGCACCTGCTTCCATGTCCTGGGTTCAACCCCTGATACCTCCTAAAAGAAAAAAAAAATGAACCTGCCATGAATTCTAAGTGTGACTCAAGTAAAATCATTCCCTGTTTAGGTCAATCCAGGGCTTGGATAGCAAGAATACTTAACTGTGTTCAATGA
The DNA here is from genome assembly GCA_029593785.1 of Cabassous unicinctus. Lineage (NCBI taxonomy): Eukaryota > Metazoa > Chordata > Mammalia > Cingulata > Chlamyphoridae > Cabassous > Cabassous unicinctus. The sequence continues at coordinate 4,750 of JAQZBX010018873.1, forward strand.
GGCTTAATGTTTTGGCAGTCATTTTGATAAGGGAAGTGCCAGGACCTGAACCCCACCCTGAGCAGAAACCCACAGCTTTAAGAAAGTAAACTCCCCTCGGTCACTGGTCCCTCTCTCCCCTCCTTCCTCCCCTTTTCTCCATGGAATCCACTTCAGGAAGATATGTACCTCAGGCTGCCCCTTTGAATTGAAATTTATAACTCTATACAGATAATGACTCTTTTCCTCCCTAATGACCTTCTGCTTTTAGAAAGATAAGCTAACCTAGCTTCTCTGCCTTTGTAACCCTGCCTGCCAGCTTGCTCAGGAATTTGCCCACTTAGTGTACCTATATAAACTTATGAAAATCAGAAAACAGGGCTCAGAATTTGGAGAGTGAACTCTCCTCTGGGCCTATGTTTAATAAAACTTTGTTCATCCAACCTCCCAAGAGTGCCATTTGGGTTACTTCTGGGTGGCTGCAACATTTGATTCCCTGACCAGGAAACACCCAATCGAGCAGGCCGGTTGTGCCTCTGGCCTGGGGCTGATGGGTGTGGCCAATGGCCATCTCTGAGCGAATGAGGCAGGTACCACCTGTCCTCTTGACAGGACCTCCTTCTGTGGTGGTCCCCACAGGCCACATCCCTACACCCTGGCTTGACTCAGTAGGGAGGTGGACTGAACAGTGCCAGAAGACTCCAGAAAGGTAAGACCCCAGGTGCCAAGCCCTCAGTCAGGTCCGTCTCTGGACAGAAGAAGAGACTGATCACCTCCTGAAATCTTGAGTACTGAGAGTCCAAAATAGGGCAATCCCTGTGGGAGGGACTGCATAACCTCTGAGTGACTGTGTGAGTGAGTGAGGACGGCAGAGGCTTGCATCTGCCGTACCAGTCTGTGTCCCCAAAGTGTTATGCTATGGAGTCTGCTTGGGTCCTAACCTGTTTTCCATGGCTATGTCATATGGCATAATGGCTACCTGAAAATTTGCCTGGGCACCTTAACTAAGAAGAGCCTATGTTCTCACAAGAGATGTAGACAGGCAGGCATCAGAGTGTCCTCAATAGAGACAACCCCCTCCCTTGTCTGTCTCACACCACTGACTCATGGTCCAGATTCAATACTGTTAATCTCTGTCGGAGGGATTACATAACCTCTGAGTGAATGCATGAGTGAGTAGGGATGGCAGAGGCTTGTGTCTGCTGTACCAGTCTGTGACCCCAAAGTGTTATTTTACAGAGTCTGCTTGGGCCCTAACCTGTTTTCTGTGGCTACATCATATGGCATAATGGCTACCCCCAAATTTACCCAGGCTCCTTAGCTAAGATGAGCCTAAGTTCTCACAAGACATGTGGAGAGGCAGCCATCTGAGTGGCCTTGAAAGAGGTGACCCCTTCCTTTGTCTGTCTTATGTCACTGATGCAGGGTATGGGATCATCACAGTCAAAAACTACTGTTTTAAACTGCATGCTCAAGAATTTCAAGAAGGGGTTTTCCGGAGATTATGGCATCCAGATGAACCTTGGCACCCTCTGAGCCTTATTGTGAAGTAGAGTGGCCCAGTTTTAATGTTGACTGGCCCTCAGAAGAGTCCCTGGATATAGCCAGGATCCATGCAGTGTGGCTGGTGGTCACAGGAACTCCTGGCCACCCCAATCAGTGTCCTTACATCGACTCTTGGTTGGAGAGAGCCCGGACTCTGCCCCCTTGGGTTAGATTGTGTGTTAGAAAAATGGGAGAGAGCATGGTCTTAGTTGCACAGGGAATGTGGCTCCAGAAGCCAGTCATTCATCAAGGGTCCTCGGAGGAGGACCCACCACCACCTCCATTGTCTTATGCTCTGGCTGCTCTAGCCTCTCCTCCTGGCCCAGAAGCGCAGGCAGATCTCCCAGAAACACCCCCACCTTCAGTCTCTCCTCCTACCCCAGGAATGCAGGCAGATCTCCCAGCAACACCTCCACCTTTGGCCCCTCTGGGAACATTGACCCTCTCTGAGGAAAGCCCTACAACCCCACTAGCAAGGAGACTCCAGTCAGTACAACCTGCATTACAGATCCCCCTCCATGAAACACAGGTCCAGCCCAATTCAGTGAGAATGGGTCCATCCAACCTGGGAAGCCTGTATTATACTACCAGCTCTTCACAAATACAGACCTCTTAAACTGGAAGCACCACACCCCCTCTTACTTGAAAAAGCCCCAAGTCCTTATTGATCTTATGGAATCCATTTTCCAAACCCGTCGTCCTACTTGGGATGATTGCCACCAACTACTCCTGACTTTGTTTAATATGGAGGAGAGATGAAGAATTCTGATGAAAGCCCGAAATTGGTTGCAGGAGCAGGCCCCTACTGGCATCTTAAACCCAGAAGACAGGGCACGAGAAGTGGCACCAGAAGCCCAACCAAACTGAGACTCAACACTGAACAGGAACTGGCTGCACTACAGCAATACTGGGAAGTGCTCCTCTGAGGGGTCCGAGAAGGGGCAAAATGACCCATAAACATGACAAAGACAACTTTAGTTACTCAAAAGCCCATGAGTCTTAGGGAGATTTCTATGAACGGCTTTGTGAGGCCTTCAGAATCTACACTCTTTTTGACCAAGAAGCTCTGGAAAACCAGAGGATGGTGAATGCCACCTTTGTTGCACAGACAGCAATGGACATTAAAAGAAAGCTCCAAAAATTAGAAGTGTTCATGGGCATGGACATCTCTCAACTACTGGAAGTCACCAACAAAGTAATCATCAATCGAGATGAAGCTCCAGCAGCTAGGGAAAAGTCTAGCCAAAATATGTAAAACTGTCTTGTCCCAGAATCTCATCCCCCTGGGACACGTGGTGCACCCCCACTGGCCATGGGACCTAGTCTGGGTCAAAGACTGGAAAAAAGAACCCCTTCAGCCTTCCTGGACAGGTCCACATATTGTGATCCTTGTAACTCCTACTGCTCTTAACGTTGCAAGCATCGTCCCTTGGATCCATCATTCCAGAGTCAAGAAGGCACATCTCTATAAAGAGCAGGACAACTGGACAGCCCAACCTGTACCCGGCCACCCCTTGAGAGTGTGAGTCACCCAGGATCCTTGAGCACTGACCTTGTCAAACACCTGCTGAATGGACCCCTGCTCCTGGTGGATCCTGTGCTTATATGGCCTGCTTGCCTTGGTATTTGGAGTTGGACTCACTGCTGTGGCCCCTGCAGACTGGACTGTTGTGAATAGAGCCCTAATTGCAATTGCTTACTAGTGTATAAGAGGATGCTTCTCTGCCTTAACTTGCTTGTCCTTTACTTCCTTGCCCCCTCTCTAAGAGCTCATACCCATCCCCAAAATCTGTGGCAGCTGCAAGTTAGTCAAAGCTGGGGCAAACAATCCATGCTGAATGTTTCAGTCCCATTCTTGGCAAGTGCAACTTCAGACTCTGTAATATTTGACACTTGCAGAGCAACCCAAGGTCATGCTCCTTACACCTTGCTTATTGCCCCATACCCCCATGCCCCCATACCTGCCCCCAGGAGAGGGTGTAGGGTTTGTAGATATGGGAGTTATGAAAAATACCTCTGCCAAGAACCCCAAAATGGTGGAGGATTCTGCCACTCTTGGAGCTTGCTGATAGGTGCCACTGCTCCTTGGAAGGGGGACCCACAAACTTCTCTGTATCTCCTACAGAAAATCCCCAGCCTGGAAGGGTGTGGCATAGAAACCTGTGACCCCAAAAACTCACCTTAATAGACATAACCACTGGATCAGAAAATACCTTTTTAAAGGTCCAGACAGGACTGAAACTAGAAATTGGAATATACAAACCATCGGAGCCGGACCCAATAGACCTCATACTGGTCCAACTGATCCTGGTAACCCAACCCCCAGAGAAAACCCTGATGAAAAATATCAGTAAAGTCACCCAGATGCTAAAAGCGAAAGTTAAAACAGTACCCTGCAACATTCTTTTCAACCAGGTTCGAAATTTCTACCAACTCCTAAATAAAACTCGATCCAACATAGCTGCCTCCTGCTGGATATGCACTTCCTCCAGCCTAACCATCTTCCCTGTACCTGTGCGATGGAATGTAACCCCCCTAACCCCTGACAGTTCTGCAGTAGGAACCAGGCCCCTCCCAGTCCACATAACTGAACCCCCAGGAAAACTGGCTAACTGTAAAAACATAACTACCAGGTCTCTTTCAACCATCTTCCCTCTTGGAAGGGCCAACTGTGACACCACCCACTCACTCAATGAGCCTGACTGATGCACTGCAAACTCCACCATCTGGGTCTGTGGCACCAATGCTTACCAGTGTCTACACCAGGATTGCCAGGGCATCTGCTGCCTGGCTTTGCCAGTACCATCATTTTCAGTGTATGGAGATGAATTGCCTGGAGAGCTTTCCCAAGCCAAATGAGCAATACAGGCGATTTCAATGCTCTTAGGACTAGAAGTAGTCAAGAGTGCAGCAGTAGTGGGAGCTTCTCTTGCAGTTGGACAGGAGGGATTACAAACACTAGCATGGGAAACATCAAATGACTTCAAAGAAATATTGGGGGCTCTCAACAGGTTGCAAGACCTGACAGACTCGTTGGCAGAAATGGTTTTGCAAAACAGGCAAGGATTGGACTTGGTCACCACAAGTTCAGGGGGGATCTGTAAGGCCCTGGGGGAAGAATACTGTTTCTATGCAAACTACTCAGGAATGGTTAGGGACAAAGTAGCCCTGCTGAAAGAACAAGTCAAAGACTGTTTAAACCATGTATACCAGGCATCTGCCAAAGGAAATTACTTCCAGTATCTCCTCTCCTGGAGTTTGTCATTTATGCCAGTAATAGCCTCAGTCTTTTTCCTCTTAACATTTATGCCATGCATTCTATGGTACCTAACACAACACATCACTTCCTGCTTAAACTCCTTAAAACACCAAATAATGTCTCGTGTTAAATATCAGCCTTTGGGGACTATAGAAGAATCCCCATGATAGCAAGTGATGCCCCATAAAGAATTATAAAGGCATCAAAAGGGGAGAATGATAAGGGAAGTGCTGGGACCCCAACCCTGCCCTTAGCAGAAACCCACAGTTTTAGGAAAATAAACTAACCTGCGTCCCTGTTCCCTTTCTCCCCTCCTTTATCCCCTTTTCTCCATGGAATCCACTTCAGAAAGATAAGCACCAGCAACATGCCTTAAGTGTCCTACCTCAGGGATATATCAAATCTCCAGCCCTATGTCAGAATATTGTCTGCAGGGAAGTTGATCATCTCTTTCTCCCACAAGACATGACACTTGCCCATTATATGGATGATATGATGATGATTGGACCTAGAAATCAAGAAGTAACAACTTCTCTAGACTTATTAGTAAGGCATTTGCATGAGAGAAGATGTGAGAAAAATCCAACAAAAGACAGAGGCCTTCCACATTGGTGAAATTTCTAGGTGTCCAGCGGTGTGGGGCATGTCGAGATAATCATTCTAAAATGAATAATAAGTTGTTTCATCTGGCCCCTCCATTGATCAAATAAGGGGCAAAATGATTAGTTAGGCTCTTTAGATATTGGAGACAATATTCCTCCTTTGGGTGTGCTACTCCAGCCCATTTACTACATGACCAGAAAATCTGGTAGTTTTGAGTAGAGAAGGGAAAAGAGGAGGCTCTGTGACAGGTTCAGGTTGCTATGCAAGTTTCACTACCATATGGGCCATAGGAATCAGCAGGTTGAGTGATTCTGGAAGAGTCAGTGGCAGATAGAGATGCCATTGGGAGCCTTTGGCAGACCCCTATAGGATAATCACAATGGAGACCCTTAGGATTTTGGAGCAAAGCTCTGCCATCCTGTGCAGATAACTACTCCCTTTTTGAGAAACAGCTTTTGACCTGCTACTGAGCCTTAGTAGAGAAGGAACACTTAATCATGGGCCACCAAGTTGCCTTTCATGAGCTGGGTTGCCTCCATAAGTTGTGTATTGATTGGTGCACAAAACTGTAAAGTTGGACATGAACAGCAGCACCCAATGCTAAAGTAGACGTGGTATATATGAGATAGTGCTTGAGCAGGTCCTGAAGGCATAAGTATTTTATATGAGGATGTGGCACAAATGCCCATGGTCACCACTACTACCAGGTTACCTTCTTTCACAGCCACAGCTAGGGCCTCTTTGGGAGTTCTTAAAATTAGTTGACTGAGGAAGAGAAAACTCAGGCCTGATTTACAGATGGCTTTGCACAATATGCAGACACAACCTGAAAGTGGGCAGTAGCCCTGCATCCCCATTTTCAGATATTCTTGGTGAGAGACAATCCTTCCAGTAGGCAGAACTTGATTGGAAAATTTGTGACAATAGAGACTGAGGAAGAGGTATGTGGATAGACCTTTCTGAGTGAGCAAAAAAGGTGAAAATAGTTGTGTCACACAATGCTCACCAGAGAGTGACTTCAGCTGAGGAAAATTTTAATCATCAAGTGGATAAAATGACTTGTTCTGTGGATACCAGTCAGCCTCTTACCATAGTCACTCCTGTCATTGCCCAATGGGCCCATGAAGAAAGTGGCCATGGAGGTAGGGATGAAGGTTATGCATGGGCTCAGCAACATGGACTTCCCCTCACCAAAGCTGACCTGGCTACAGCGACTGCTGAATGCCTACTCTGCCATCCCCAGGTAACCACACTCAGCCCCCAATATGACACCATTACCCAAAATGATCATTATGCTACTTGGTGGCAGGTTGATCAAACTGGACCACTTCCATCTTAGAATGGGCAATGATTTGTTCTAACTGGAATAGATGCATACTCTAGATATTGGTTTTCCTTCCTTTAAGTAGTGCTTCTTCCAAAACTACCATCTATGGACTTACTGAATGTCTTATCTACTACCATAGTTTTCCACACAGCATTGCTTCTGATCAAGGATCCACTTCACAGCAAGTGATGTCAAAGAATATGCACATGCTCATGAAATACATTGGTCTTAATATGTTCCCCAACATGCTGAAGCAGCTAGATTGATAGACTGGTGAAATGGCCTTTTATTGATTCAATTATGGTGCCAACTAAGTGGCAATTCCTTGCAGGGCTGGGACGATGTTCTCCAGGAAGCAGTGTATGCTCTAAATCAGCAACCACTCCATGGTGGTCTTTCTTTCAAATCCAGGATTCACAGGTCCTGGATTAAGGGGTAGAAATGGCAGTAGCAACACTCATGATTTCCTCTAGTGACCCAGTAGGAAAATTTTTGCTTCCTGTCCTTGCAACCTTAAGCTCTGCTGGTCTACAGGTCTTAGTTCCAAATATAGGATTGCTTTCCACCTAGGAACATAACAATGATTCCATTGAACTGGAAGGTGACTGCCACCTAGTCAATTAGGGCTCTTCATGCTTCTGAATCAATAGGCAAAGAAGGGAATTACTATACAGGTTGGGTTGATTGATTCTAACTATCAAGGGGTAAGAGGTCTGTACATACCCAGTGGAGGTAAAGAAGAGTTTTCCTGGGATGCAGGACACCCCCTAGGGCATCTCTTAATATTACCATGACCTGTGATTAAAATCAATGGAAAATTGCAAAAACTCAATCCAGGCATGACTAACAATGGCCAAGAATCTTTAGGAATTAAGGATTTGGTCACCCAAACAGGCGAAGAACCACAGCCATCTGGGTTCTGGCTGAGGGTAAAGGGATCATAGAATGGGTAGTGGAAGAAGGTAGTGATAAATATGAACTTTGAACATGTGACCAGTAACATAAATGAGGGCTATGATGGTCATGGTTATTTCATCCTTGTTTAGCTAAGAGTATATTTTTATATGTACATAAAACAAATATCTCCTTTTTCTCCCCTATCCTTTCCCCTTATTATATGTTATAAGTTATATTAGGTTCATGTCATAGTATTTAAAGATGTCAAGAGAGTGAATGTTACCCAGGTATTTGTACCCTATTTTGGAGGGATTTAATGTGGTTCCAGTTGCAAGGACCGTTTAATATTAGGTGGGAAAAGATAAATATATATTTTATATTTGTCTTTATTTAGAGATTAAGTATGGTTTATGGAGATGTGTATGGCTTCCAAGTTGACAAGGAGTGGACTCTGATGATTAGGTTAATATGTCAACTCAGCCAGGTAATGGTGTCCTGGTATTTGGTCACACAAGCACTTGGCTACTTGCAATACAAGGGCATTTTGTGGACTTTAATCATCAGTGAATTGATTGCATATATGGCTGATTACATCTACAATCAACTGAGGAGATTATCCATCAATAATGAATGACATCTCATTCACGTAGTTGAAGGCCTTAAAGAACAAGTGATTTCAGCATTCAGAGAGAGAATTTGCACCGCTACTTGAGGCAGCCAGGCATGCAGCCTCCTGGAGAACTCATTGCGGACCTTCATTGGATTCCCTGGCTTTTAGCCTGCCCCATGGAATTTGGACTTGTGCATCCTCACGTTCACATTAGACAATTTTGTAAAACCTCATACTATTTACAAATATTTCTTGTTGGTTCTATTTCCCTATAGAGCCCTGATTAATACACCTACATTCATTCATGGGGGTTATTTGTCATGTATGTCACTTGAATAAAATAAAAAGCTAGGTTGCAGTATGCTGCATTTAAGGCTATGTTCCTAAAATGATGTGATCGAAAGGGATTTCCAGAAACAATGGGATATAAATTGGTCAAAGTACAGGTGGGAACACTGAGCCTGAGGTGGTTTGACCTGCCCCACTCACACAGGAGTGACATGTCACGGACAGGACCAGAGCAGATATTACTTGGGCAATTGTGGTGTTGGGAGATGAGGGTGCACATTCATTATCACATTCTCATCCCAAATGGGTACTGATAACACTAATATAACAGTGAATATAACAGAAAGCAGCTCTCTGCTCCTAGTGTAAAGTACAAAAATAAAGTTTCTGCTGCAAGCCTGAATCTCTTTTTCATAAGACTGAATCCCATCAGGTAGGGTCAATTCCTCAGAGTTTCAGGGCAGGAGAGGATGGATTTGTGCTGGGCTCTCTCACTACTGCCTTCTAGGACCTCAGCCACAGTCCCAGGATTCAGGGACACAGGACTCAGTAGGGCAGCTCCTATGTCATTTTTAAAATATGCTTTTTTGTTTTTGTTTTTCAAAGATTCTTAGATTACAAAAATGTTACACAAAAAATAAAGGGGATTCTCATATGCCCCACTGCCTAGCCCTCCACACTTTCCCACATCAACAACATCCTTCATTAGTGTGGTACATTTGCCAAAATTGATGAACACATTTTGGAGCATTGCCATAAGCGATGATTATAGTTTACATTGTAGTTTATACTTTCTCCTGCACATTTTTGCAAGTTATTACAAGATATACAATGGTTTGTTTCTGTAATTGCAATGCCATTCAGGATAATTCCCAAGTCCCAAGAATGCCCCCAAATTATATCTATTTTTCCCTCTCCCTCTCCTCAGAACCTCCAGTGGCCACTGCCTCCACATCCATGATAAAAATTATTCTATTGCTAGGATATCAATTCTACAGTAGAACAACTGTAAGTCTGCTCTAGTTCATTGTCCATTCCCCAGTCCTGAGGTTTCTGTAATGGTGATGCCCATCCACCTCTAATTGAGAGGGGGCTTAGATCCCATGGGACAAATGGATAGGACTTTCTTGCTTGCAGTTGTAGCCTCTCTCTATTCCTTGAGAGGTTAAGTGTGAGTCATCATCTCTTTGTTAGTTGTCCTGTGTGAGTCCAATGAATTGGAGAGTAGGTGTTGCAAATCTGTTGAGATTCAGGGCCCAACTGACATTTGGACAGTCTAAAGGTTTAAGTCTCTTGGACATGCAACTACCAACTCTGGTACTAACTATAGATTCAAATAGAGGGGCAGCAGAGCCATGTGTAAGGAAACCACAACTGAGTTAAACTCTATCACAATGGGGAGCATAAATTCCAAAGTAGGGCCCGCTGGCAGGGTGCCAAACTCCTGAGCAGTCTGCCTTATAGTGTCTGGATGTCTCCAGAGCCCTCAGGAGGCCCACTATTTGAGGGAATATTTACTTTGGCAGTCAATGAGTTCCTGTTGAGATGTGCATAATTGTAACCTCTGAAATGACCTCCTGATGCACTTTGAAGTCTCTTAGCCATATAAACTAATTTGTCTTTACCTTTTTCCCCATTTGATCAAGGTCTTTTTCCAGTTACATTGCTAGTTTGTGGTTGATAGTAATCCTTCAGTGCCAGAGAGACTCATTCCTGGGAGTCATGTCCCACCCTGGGGGGAAGGTAATGCATTTATATTCTGTGTTTTGGCTTAGAGAGAGGCCACCTTTGAGCAACAAGGAGACTCTCAGGAGGTAATGCTTAGGCACCCTGTGATATTAAGCTAGGTTTCAATTTCAGAAGTAAAGGTTCATAAGTACAGTCATCAGAATCAAGGGCTCATCAATGGTCCATCCTCCTTCAGTAGTCACTGCCCCTGTACTCAGGGGATTCTTCTGTCCCAGTAGAGAATGTTGCAGAGTTCTCCAGGATGGGAATTTGATATTTCTTTGGTTATTGTGTGGATCTCCACCCACTGTGCTTGAACACATTCATATTCCTTATATGTATGCCTCATATGAACTTCCTCCCATGCATGCCCCATCACTGACACCCTGCACCAATGATTCTCCCCTGCCACAGTTGTAACCCTTCTGTGATCCAAAACTTCTTCAAAATTGAAGCCAACATAATAACTGAATACAATAAAAAGAAAATGAATAAACAATGATGGTTTTAAAACTAAGGAATAAAATTAAAAAAAAATTTTTTTTAAATTTGAAATAATGAAAAATATAAAATTAAAATCATTTTTAACATTATGTCTTTCATCACTGTAAGGTCTGTTATCTTGTATGTACAGTGACATTTTCTTCTATTTATTTGCCTACTGTGTTATTTTTTCATTTTGTCTTCAAAGAAGCTTTAAGTTACAAAAAAGTTGCACACAGCTTATAGATGATTCCCATATACCCAACATCCTCTCCCTTTTCTCCTTTCCCCTATTAATAACATTTACATGTGGATGGTACATTTGTTAGAATTGATGTACCAATACTGAATCATTGCTACTGATAATCGTCAATGGTTTGCATTGTGGTTTTATATTTTGGACCATACACTTTTATAGATTTTGATGAAGTTTGACATGGTCTATATCTATACTTCCAGGATCATGTAGAACAATTCCATCAATGCAAAAATGTCCCATGTTCCATCTATTCTATTCCTCCCTCCCTCCCCCCTCAGGATCCACAGTAACCACCAAGATTAACTCATTGAAGGACCAGATTCATAGTTACTTGCAACAACATTGAGGACTTAACATACTGGCCTGTCTTCCCCTATTAGGCACTGCTTATGCTCTCAAGAGATTCCTAGTTTAAAAATTCACCACATTTTTTAACAGAGGTACCAGGGATTCAACTCAGGACCTCATATATGGGAAGCAGATGTTCAATCACTTGAGCTACATCCACTCCCTTAACTTTGTATTTAAATAGCTAATTTTCCTGTGATAATGTCTCACAATTGTGCATCACTTTTGAGAGTAAAGAGCAGATCTTGAGCACATAATCTTACTTAATCTTTGTCTTGTACCCATGGTACAGGAGCCAACAACTCCAATTTCTAGACAAGGAGATGAAGGCACACAAAGTTTGTCTTTGCTTATCAGTGCAGGGAGCCACCATCACAGCATCAGAATGGGGAGGTGATGTGGCTGGAATGTGCCTGAGCTGGGAGGTGGTGGCTGGGGTGGGTGGCCTCCAGGCCTGTATCATGCAGCCTGCACAGGTGGCCAACGAGTTGATGTCAGTGCTATCTTTAGAAAATTAAAGATTGTCTGACCAAAATAATAATAATATAATAATAATTACAAAAGAATCACCTTAATTGAACCAGATTTGTAAAGGATCCTAAGGGTCTGGTTAAATGAAAACCCCACCCCTACTGAGTGACATGCTATTCTTCCATGATGTCACCCTTCCAGACAGATGGCACTGTGTTGACCAGGCGAAGGGAGGAGGAGAGAAAAGCCACCGTGGAAGATGTGAAATGACAATGCTGGCATGGTGCATGCTAGAGGTGGTGGTTAAGGCTCAGTGGGCTTGGGGCAACCCGAGGGGTGAGGGCCGTGGGTGGTCACCAGAGGCTCACCTGGCCTGAGCTAGTGGTGGTGAAGTTCTCAGGAAGACACCAACGCCGGCAGAGGGACCTAGTCCCCGGGTTTCCTCCACTGGATGTGTGGCCCAGGGAGGTACAGGGAGGGCATGGGCAGGGGCTGGCCTGGGGCAGGGGTGGGTTTGGCCACAGAAGGCACCGAGGACTGCTGGGTGTTGGGGGCTTTCTGATTTCACACAGTGTCACTCTGCCAGTCACAACCTGCCCTCAAATTCTGCCCAGAATTCTGGGGTGAGTCTGGGGGTGGAGAAAGGTGGGAGGCCTGAGAAGCCCATCTCCAATGCAGCCTGTGGATGAGGCCATTTGAGGACCCCCCATGGTGGGGGGCACCTATCCCAAGCATATGCTCTCACTGGGCACCAAATCTACCATGTTAAAGGGTGGCTCCCAGCAGGGACTGGAGAGGAAGGAGATGTTTCTGGAATCTTCTGTGGACTTCCTTCTAAGCAAACTGTTGCAGCCTCCACCCACTTGGCTCTGTCTGGAGCCTCCTGGATGGCAAACAATGAGCATTTTCTTCTCCCATGGAGCCCTGGACACATGCCCCTCTCCCCACCCAGAATGCCCCTTCCAGGCTCTGCTCTCCACCAGACCTGGAGCCGAAGCAGGAAGACTGACCAGTGAGGGGTGGGGGAAGAGCTGACAGGAGTGAAACCATATACTGCCAGCTCCCTTCTCAGGCTGAGAAGGCAAGACCCCCAGCCCCCAACCAGAGCCAACCCCCTCAGATGCCCACTGCTGATAGATGCTGGAGGCATGGGGTCCAAGGCACATGTGGGAAGAATCTGGGCCAGAGTGAGGAGGTTACAGTGCAAAAGAGGTTTGCTCAATCTGATAGAGCCCCCTGGGAGGTAATGTGCCTCACCTGGGCTGGGCCCAGGACATCCAGAATGGGAGCTCAGTGAGGCCTGAGCAGGTGCAGTGGCTCCAAACCCTGAGCCCTTAACCAGAGCACATGCCAGGGAGCTCCTGAGAGAGGGACAGGGTGGACAAAGCTGTGCAAAACAAACCAGAGCTTGGGGACTTCTGGCTGGTGACCAGAGCACCATCCAGCCGTGCCCAAGGACACTGGGACACAGACAGAGATGGGGCCCATGAGGGGTCCACACTGCTGTGGCCCACTGCTCCCCTCCAAGGGCTGAAGCTCCCACAGGCCTCTCTGGCACCCAGTTCTCTCCCCTGGCCGGATGTTCCTGCTGCCTGCAGACCTTCCTGGGAAAACCAAGCAGCAATCCTGCCCCTTCTCCCTGAAAGCCTTCAAGATGTTGAAGAGGTGGCCGAGCTGTGCAGGCAACATTCTGAGAGGTCAGCAGAACCACACATGGGACCACCCAAGTCCTTCCAGGAAGGCCACTGATATGGTGACTCCTGGCCCTGCTGAGACTGAGCTAGCCCTCCAGGGACCTGGGCCCACTGTCAGCCTGAGAAGATGCAGGGGGTGGTGAGAGGCAGGGGGCACAGACTGACCAAGATCACATGGGGGTGGAAGCTAAAACCAAGACAATGCAAAAGAGGGGCAGGCGCATCCAGTCCCTGAAGCCTTGGGGGCCCCCGGTGGCCCCACACAACAAGGTCAGCCCATGTCCAGATCGGCCTGGGAGCTGGACCACAAGATATCTTTGGAAAAGGACCATCCATCCATCTCTTGCCCAGAGTTCCCTCCAGTCTTGCAGGGGTGAGATCTTCTGCGGTAAAGCACCAGCCTGCCCCGAGCAGGCTGGCAGTCACCCAGGCCAAGGAGGCAGGGGTGGCCACTTTCAACAGGAGGGCCCTGCGGGGAGAATTCAGGAACCAGAAACAGCAAACAGCAACCGAGACAAGCCCACTCCCCCACCTCCTTGGGCTCCAGGGGCCCTGGGGGCCTGATGGCATGGGGCCAAGCAGGGTCTCACCCCATTTCTCACCACTCCTGCCATTGCCTGGGAAAGCCAGTGATATAATGTCAGAAATGTTGCCAACTTTCAGGCAGAGTGGTGCTGTGCTGAGCCCAGAGGTCTGAGCAGGCCACATAGGAGGGGCAGTGGGCAAACCTGGCAGCTCTAGGTGGTCTCGTGGGGGCCTCCAGCATCTCCATGAGAAAGGTGTCAATGGGTTTGAAGAAGAGTTGTTCCAGGCACTAGGGGTCGATGGACAGATGGCAGGGCCAGCAGGTGGAGCAGCAGCTTGGTGAACCTGCAAAAGGGTGAAGTCTGGGTGAGGTGCAGGGGGCCACCCCCACCCTAATGCCCCCAAGCCAGGGTGCACAGCAGCAGCAGGGAGACATGGGGGGCCAGAGGCCTGGGCTGAGTCTTTCAGGAAGAGGAGGGGTCAAGCCAGCACCATAAAAGTGGGAGACAGGGGCCTAGATGCAGGAGGTCATAGAGGGGTGCCAAGACCCCAAAAGAAGCAATGCAGGGTAAAAAACAGCTGGGATAAAAAGCAGGGTAACAGATATGGGCTTTCTCCAAGGACAATGGGGAGCCAGAGAAGGATTTCAATCAGGGGAGAGAGCTGTGTAAATGCATCTGAATTGCCAGTGATGGCGCTGGCTGCCACGGGGAGATGAAAGGCTATGGCAGTTGTCCTGGCCAAAGGCTATGGGGGCCTGTGCTGACACAGGGAGTGGGGATGCAGATGAGAGGGCAGCTTCACAGGTGACATGCACTGGACATGGAGGGTGGCTGGGGGCCTGCTGGTGATGGGCAGCCTGTCCGTGTTTGAGTGAGCCCCTTCCCATGGAACAATGGCATCTTGTGTACCCCTCCCCACAGCTCTGTGGGCAGCGATGGTGACTGCTCAGGAGAGGCTCTCTCCTTGGCTCCCTGCCAGGGCCCCATCCCCAAAAAGGGCTCTGCTGAGCTGGGGCCAGAGAGGGAGGATGGGTTTGTGGTGCCTCTTCCCAGGGCCTGACCTGGCACCTGGTAAATGTCCCAAGGAGGAGACTGGGCAGGTGTCAAGCTCAGCAGGTGTCTCACAGAGGAGAATGTCAGCGTCAGCCACTCCAAGTTCCAAGGTGACAGATGCTGAGGATGGCGAGGAGCAGGGCATGGTGGTGTGGCCCCTAGGGATGCCAAATGGGCCTCCAGGCCTCCGCAGTCTGCTCACTTGGACCCTTGAGGGGCTGAGTGGCCCGTGAGTCGCTAATGACATCTTGTTTCAGGGGAAAAGTCCAGGGGTTGGCTGCTGCACAGTCCATGTTTAAAGGCAAAATGCAGCTCCGGGGTTAGAGCAGGGCCAGGATGTGTGGTTTTCTGCTGAGGTGGTGAGCTGGACCACAGGTGGGGAGCCAGGTCAAACAGGCCACCTGCCAGCCCCTCTCCAGCCCCTCCTGGGAAGCCTCACTTTAAACCAAACCAGGTGGTGCTACGTGGGGCATACTCGGTTAACCATGTGCCTGTCAGGCCACAGGCAGGAGCCATCATGGCCAGGGTTGGGGGGCTCCCCATCTGCCCCCACCTTGGCCAAGAGGCACCCTATCAAGAGGGGGTGGGGTCAGGAAAAAGGCCATGAGCACCATGAATCTGTGGCTGTTAGTCTTTCTCCTCCCAGATTCCACCGTGTGCCAACCACTGCAGACCCAGAAATGAGACAGACCCTCCTGGACCATGGTGGTGGAGCAGGGAGGTAAGCACCTCTGCACTCAGACCCCAGCCATCCATTCATGAACATTTATAAAACCCCTGTTGTGTGCCACCACCGACCTGTGCTAGACACGAACCAGTCCTTACCTCATTTATTTGCTCAACAAATACAAGCAGCTGTCCTTGGCCAGCCCCAGTCCAGCTTCACTGTGGGGGCTGCAGGGCAGTGCATGGGCGGCCAGGGCCCACCTTTGCTCTGCCTTGCCTGGGTGCCTACCCACAGCTCACCTGCTGGGATGCTCTGCTCAGGGTACTTGTGTGTGCTGTAGGGCTCCAGGGACACTTAGACCTTCTCCCACAGTGCCTCCAACTTGGCAGGGTTGGAAAGCTCCTTGGAGTCTGCAAAAGAGAAGGCACTGCCATCAGAGCCCCTAATCCTACCCCTGGCAACCTGCTCCCAGGGACCAGGCACCCCATGGACAGCACAGCTTGGGAATGAGGGGGTGCTTGCATGAGCCTGCTCTGGGTCCCATGTGACCTAGGCCCTGTTCCTTGACTTCCAGAGACTCAGTCTCTCCTTCTGTAGAGTGTCACAAGCCCGCCTTCCCCTGATCTGGTTACCATAGACACTGAGAGAGACCCCTGCAGCTGGTGGTGTTTGCTGCAGACACTGGTGAAAGCTGAGGCCCCTGTCCCCAGAAACACCTCACAAATATTCCTGGAAGCCACTGGCAGAGCCTCGGGCCATGGCAAGTTCTGAACCCAGGTCCCTGGGGGAGGGATCCCAGCCTGGAGGGGTGCAGCCTGCAGGCAGGAATGCCCAGGGCTGGAGCCCCAGAGGCATCCAGGGGCCCAGAAGTGTCAAGGAGCGAGGGGAGGTTTCCAGGGTCAGCTTGGTTGAAGCCGTGGGACTTTTTGAAGGGGCCAGAGACCCTTGCTGGTGCCATGACCTCATCCGCTTCTGCATCGGCCAGCCCACCATGCCACAGCCTGTACCTCAGAGCTGACACCTGGCCCCCATAGCTGAAGAGCTTAGCCCAGCCCTGTGTCTGCATCCTTGTCCCCTGTATGGTACAAGCCCTTCTCTGGTCCCTTGGTGTCCTGCCCCAGGCCCACCCTGCACTGGGTCTGGCTCCAGCTAAATGTGTGCAGAGGTGGCTGAAGCACACCCCTTTGTAGCCATCAGGCCTCCAGGAGTCAGGCCTGCTGCTGGGTCCCCCTGAATCCCAGGTGTTGGACTCCTGTGGTTCTGGTGGACAGCTTCCCAGCAGGGGCAGCAGAGTCCCAGTGTGAATGTCACAGAGACCTGGTTCCACTGCTTGGTAAGTCGCCAGACACTCACCCCAGGCTCTGCCCCACGGGTTCCTCGGTGGGCTCTGCCTGCTCCAGGCCTGGGATGCTTCCTGCCCTCCCCAGCAGCATCAGGAGCCAGCACAGCAGCCAGGCCACTTGGGGTCCTGCCAGGGCTAGCTCAGGGGTGTGGCTGGAGTGCCCTCTCACCTTGCAACCTTTGCTCCATCCTCTTTTGCTGCCACACTCCCAACACCCAGAATCTCCTCCAGGTGCTTACAGCAGCCTGTCCTGTCCATCCCCTGCTGTGCTGAGTCCTGAGACACAGAAACTGCTCAGCAACCTCCCCACCAAACACTCAGGTGCTCCCGTGCCCCCGAGGTTAAACCCACCCTCAGTAAGCCCACCTCCCTCCACGGTGCCTGCTTCAGCAGACAGCAGGTGCAAAGCTCAGCTAGCATTCCAGGAATACTTGTGGGGAGAGGAGGAAACACCCCAGAGGCTTCTACAGGAATCTGGAAGCTACAGAGGGGCAGTGGTATTAGTGGGGTGCCTGGGTCAGCTTGGGGACTGGCCACAGACTTGGACTCACCAACCCAGCCATCCCTGGGCCCCATGTTCCAGGCCAACCCAGGGAAAGGGCTCTAAGCAGGGCCCACTCTGAGGCCCAGAATGTTCTAGAACAAAGCCTGCTCTCCTTGACCTGAGAATTCTGCTGCAAAGGGTGGGAGCTTGGGTTGCATAGCCCAAAAGACTCAGCTGGGCACAGCACAGCCCAGTCCTCACAAGAGCCCATGAAGGTGCAACTGCCCTTCCCAATTTAGAGAGGGGGACACAGGGAGGCAGTAAGCAGTAAGGCTGGGAGAACCTGGGTGCCCCAGGCTTGGGGCCCCGCATACAGGGGTTAAAGAGCATGATGGCATGCAGACAGCCCAGCTCAGTCTTGTCCTTCTGCATGTCCTGCATCTTGGACACCAGCTCTGTCAGCACCCTGCAGGGAGAAGCCAGCCCACATCAGCCCACGTGCCCAATCAGAGCACCCAGCAGGGCTCTAGGGAGGGCGAGGCCGAGGGGGACCCTGCTAAGAGAAGCCACAAGGGAAGATCCAGAGCCCAAGTCCATGGCATCCCGTGCCCAAAAGGATGCCCCCTCCTCCGGCCCTGGGAACCTGGACACTAGGGAGGGGCCTCACAAGAGCAGAGCAGGGGCCAAGTGCCTGGCAAGGGTGTCCCATCACCCTGTCCCAATCAGCTGCTGGTCAGGTCACCTGTGTCCCACCCACCAGCTTGGTGTCTGTCCAGGACATGGCCTTTCTGGGGCTCAAGTTGGCAAACAGGGTATCTCCACTACTGTCATCAGCTGTGGATCTCTATGGAGGAAAAACTTTCCAGGCCTCATCAGAAAGCAGAGACCACCTTCTCTAAGGGGGCCTGAAGCACAGCAGCCGAGTCTGGGTCCCTCCAGCCTCTCTGGAATATTCCGATGCCAGGCCCTTGGCCTCCCCTACCCCAGCACTCTGCCACCCACCCAGGAAACACAGCAGGGAGGAAGGGGTCAATGGATGTGGGGGTGAGCGTCGAACCGGGCAAGGGCATGCTCAGACCTGGAGAGCTTGGAAAAGTGGGCAGGTGAGGGCAGTGACAAGCTGCAGATGGTGCCTTAAACAGGCACAAAGTGGGCAGGGAGAGCCTGGGGCCAAGACCCCCTTGAGTTCACATGAAGGGTAGAGAATACACATCCCAGTGCCACCCTCACCAGCACCTCTACAAGCTGAGGGTGAAGCTTCAGCCAGGCACACAGCTTAAGGTGTGGTCCCCAAACTAGGGCCCTAGTGAGGTGTGCCCCTGAGAGAAGATACCTGTGGCAGGAGGCGCTGCACCCTGCAGCCCCTTCTGGGGCTTGCCCTATACTTTTAAAGGTCCTGAGAAGTCCTGTGGCAAGGACACTGACAGTGTCATTTCAAACCGTGCTTTTCCACTCTCATGGGAAACCCTCTGTGCACGTGGCATGGGCTGGCATCTCAGGGGCCACACTTGGGTGGCACTGAGGCCTGCTGGTCATTCCATCTGAGCTGTCCTTTGGGGCCACAATTCATTTCCCATGGGTGAGTAAACCTGAAGCTTCCAGTCTCTCCTGCTCAGCGCCTGACCTGTGAGCCCTCTCACATCCCCCTTCCCCCCTACCACTTCCCCCTTCACTCCAACACTTCCCCCTTCCACCCCACTGCCTCCCCCTTTCCCCCCACAACCCCTCATTCCTTCCCACCACCCAATGCTGCCGGACCCCACCCAAGCCCTCCTGTACTGCCCGGCTGAGTGTGGCATCTAGGTCCCCAGAAGGCCCAGGCCTGGCCAGAGACAGGGATGGGGCAGCCGGTCCCCACTCATCCTGGAGGAGGGTGAACAGGCAGGGTCTCTGGAGAACAACCTGAATTGGGACAGACAGACAGCTCTCAGGCGTGTCCACCCTCCAACTCACACTGGCCCCTCGGTATGGATGCTGACAGACAGAGGTGTGGACCGAAGGGTCCAAGCCTCACTGCAAGGCACCAGGGCAGGGCTCAACACACCCACAGGCTCAGTCTCGGGGGTAAGTTTAAGTTGCTTCACCCCACAACTGCCCCTGGTCTCGATGCCTGCCAAGGACTGCTTTGACACATTGATGGTGCATCTAAAGTTCCTACAAAACTCTACCTGCACAATAATCTGCTCTCATTTCTAGGAAAAAGTCCTTCTCCCTTCCCACAGAAACACACACAGGGTGAAGAAGTATATAGTAAAGCCCCAAATGTGTGATTCAGAAGGAGCTTTCACTCTCTCCTTGCACTTTCCTATGATTCCCACGTTCTCTGGCAGGAAGTTTTATGGCCTTCACATGCAGAAAAACACCAAGCCTGGCATGAAGGGTGGGGCCTGCCCCCACCTGTGGAAGATGGTGCCTTCGTCTGCACTGTGGGGGCTGTTCTGGTGGATGTGCAGGCCAGTGGGAGGAGGACCCCATCCTTCAAAGTGATGGACCGGTGGTTGAAGGAGGCGATGAGCAGCTCATTCCAGCTTGCAGGAGCAAAGCATATGGTCACTTGCCTGGTTCCAGGCTGCCCTCTCCCCACCCCTCCTAGGCCTCCCAAGGGCAGCACGTGTTGTCACCTCTGCCAAGCCAGAGTTCCCAGAGTGGGCTCCATGGAACGCTAGCCCCATGAAATATTCCACTGGGAAGGGGATCCCTGGCACCTAAGTTTGGGAAATGCCTCCTCCTCTTGCTGTTCACACAAGCACAACGAAGGCCTTGAGCAGTCCTGCACTGAGATCCTCCAGGAACCTGGCTGAGCCCAGGAGTCCCTGGCTTCATGTGCCCAGGGAAGGCCCTTTCTGTGTATGTGGGGAGCTTGTACCACAGGACAGTCCTGTAACAGCTGCCTACAGGCTGGTCCTGACAGCAAACTCTTGGAGAGCAACGTGTGCTGTGTGGAGCATAAATCATTAAACTGAAAACTAGGAGTTATAGCCGCACAACCAACAAGACACCCTGTTATCTGAGGTTCGAGTACCTACAAGCCAGGGCAGGCATCCAGGAGCTAAGAAAGCATAAGGAAGTCAAGCAAAGGAGGAGACACATTGGTACATGGAGACTCAGCATCTCCTAGAAGCAGTCAGATGAACCACCTTCACCAGTTCCCAGCTCCCTGGACACGGTGCCAGGTGGAGGGTCTCGTTTAATCCCAACCACCAGCCTACCAAGCAGGTGACAGCTCCCTTTGATAAAGGGGAAACTGAGGCATGGGGTAGGACATCCCTTGCCAATGCCCCATGCCTTACAAGTGATGGCTGGTGTCTGGGATCCCTGGCACCTGCTCCCTGCCCGATGACCACTTGACCCTGGCTTAACCCTTCTCATAGCACCTTCAGGATGGTGACCTCCTGCCCCCTCAGGTGTCCTCTTGTCCCCCCCAGGTGTGTGAACTCCTGCCTCCCCATGTGTGCTAACCTCTTGACTCCCAGGTGTGCTGAGCTCCTGCAACCCCAAAGCATGCTGGCCTCTTGCCCCCCCAGGAGTGCTGACTACCTGCCCCCTGAGTTGTCCTCCTGCCTCCCCAGGTGTGTGAGCTCCCACACCCCCAGGGTTACTGACCTCCTACACCCTAGGTTTGCTGACCTCCTACCCCGGGGTGTGCTGACCTCCTGCTTCCCAAGGCATGATGACCTCCTGCCACCCAGGTGTGCTGATCTCCTGCCCCCCCAGGTGTGCTGACCTCCTGCACCTCCCAAGTATGCTGGCAAGAATGGGCCCCCAGGGGACTGATGTGTCTCAAACGGTTGGGCATCTGTCTCCCACATGGAGGGACCTGGGTTCGATCCCCAGGACCTCCCGGTAATAAATAAATAAATAAATAAATAAATAAATAATGGCCACCCCTCCCATATTTGCTGATGTCCAGAACCCCCAGGTGTGTGTGACAACCTGCCCACCCAGGTGTGCAATGCCCTGCCCCCAGGTGTGCTAGGATGGATGGGCCCTGAGCAGCTCCCAGGCCCCTGAGATCAGTGCAGGAGTGTCAGGAGGGCTACGAGCATCTGCTCTACTTCCAGGGAGGTGAAACGCTCCAAGGGATGAGGCAGGACCAGAGGACATCCAGCACCTGGCACAGCCCACCCCATCCAAAGAGCCCAGTCCCCAGCCCACCATTCTGCACCATCAATGCACATAGCAGCATTCTAAAGGCTCTGACAAGTCCTGCATCTCCTTTTGTTCAGCCAAGCACTTCCCAAACCTCCTTGCCTGGGAGCCCTCTTTCACACTCACAAAAAGCCTCTAGCCTCACATTTTCAGGAATGCTGATCTAGATGATGACCCCTCAATTTCACAAGTGGGGAAACTGAGGCCCAGGGAAGGGAATGGGTTTGTTCCAAATCCCACAGTGAGCCAGGACTAAAACCCAGGGCCCCTGTCCCCACCCCCACACCCGGTCCCTGATCCCTCCTATGCCCCAAGCTGAAAATGTTTTCCAAAGGGCTTTGGGGCATTGGGGCTTACATCCCAGCTTCAGGGACAACTCCATATAAAGCCCTCCTCCTCCTTTCTCCCCCCAGGCCTAGGAGGCTGAGGGCAGAGCAGCACTGGCTCCATGTGGGCTTCCTCCTTGGCCCAGGCCCTGCCCTGTCACTCTGGAACCCTCCGCAGCCCCCGTTGTCCCTGTGCCTCTCCGTACCTCTGACCTGGCCACCAGCACCAGCCCTTCACCTGGGCGTCTGCCTTTCCCTCTGCCCTGAGACCCCCAGAATGACACCCAGCACAGGCCAGGTGCAAGGCAGTGGCAGGACGCAGTTGCTGGGCAGAGCACCTTCCTCAAAAAAGTGCACACAGGACCTGTAGACAGTGACATGCTGGGACAAGGGTCAGACACCCATGCTGGCTGCACCTGGGCCAGCCCTCCCTCCTGCCCTCCACCCAAATGTGCCAGCCTGTTTCTCACCTTGTGCCACATGGATCATGTGCTACTCCAAGTCCTTCTTAGGAATGAGGCAGAGGATAATACAAAAGAGCAAACTGTAGGGCGCAGTCACTTCTGAAGACTTGCTGGACAGGCAGAGTGAGCCTCGGCCAAGGGAGGGCTACCGAGCCCACCACAGCAGACACGGGGCTCTCAGCCACCTGCCTGCAGTCCACCAGTCCATGGGCCACTGTGGAGCTGGGACCTCTGCACCCCAACATGGTGGCTCAGACAACATAGTGGATGCTCTGCAGGTGAGCAGAGGCCGCTCTATGCGCAGCAGCTTCATCCCCCTGCCTGGCAGCTGCAAGGTCGTGGCCTCGACCAATGAAGCTGGGTTGGGTGCCAATGCCTGTGCCACCAAGGCCATCTGGGCCCTCTTGAGGCCAAACCCCTGGGCAGCAAAATCTTGGGCCTCAGCTGCCTTCCCCATCAAGCAGAAGCTGCCCTTTCACACTCCTGGGGATGGCAGGGACTCAGGGGTTATCGGGTAGTTGAGTCAGAATCAGGACCGAAAGACAGCACCCACCCCTCTGTGCCCAGCCCCTAGCACCCATCCTGAGCACTCACTCACCCCGAATGCACACCCATGCCTCACGTGCAGCAACCCTCCAGAGCACGTAAGGAACCTGAGGCACAGAGAGCTTAAGAGCCTTCACCAGGCCCAAAGCTCCCTGTGTGGCCAGCTCAACCATGCTTCCCAGGGACCCCCTGTTTGAGGACAGCTCCTCTGTGCTCCCCATAGAGCTCCTCTGTAAGGCCAATTTCTCTGTGCTCCCCACAGACATCCCCATGAGGCCAGTTCCCCCAGGCTCACACCACCTGTCCAGGAAGCTTTCAGAAGTGATCGCACCCTAAAGTTTGCACTTTTTATTATCCTCTGCCTCATTCCTAAGAAGGACCTGGAGCAGTGCAGGATCCACACAGCATGAGGCAAGAAATGGGCTGGCACGTTGGGGTAGAGGGCAGGAGGGAGGGCCGGCCGAGGCGCAGCCAGCATGTGTGCCCGACACTTGCCGCAGTGTGTTACTGTCTACACATCCCGTGTCTTGATGTGCCCATTGCCCAGGAAGGCACTCTGCCTGGCAGCCACCTCCTGCCACCACCGTGCACTTGGCCTGTACTGGGTGCCATCCTGGGGGTCTCAGGCAGAGTGAGAGGCAGACGCCCAGGTGAAGGGCTGGTGGTGGTGGCCAGGTCAGAGCTAAGGGGAGACATGGGGGCAACAGGGGCTGCGGTGGGTTCCAGAGTGGCAGGGCAGGGCTTGGGCCAGGGAGGAAGCCCACATGGGGCCAATCTTGCTCTGCTCTCACCCTCAGGCCTGGGGGGAGAAGGGAGGAGGAGAGCCTTATGGGGAGTGATCCCTGAAGCTGTGATGTAAAACCCAATGCTCCAGAGCACTCTGATAAACATTCCCAGCTTTGGTCAGAGGAGGGATAGGGGACTGGCGGTGGGGGCAGTTGTGGGGCAGGGGCCCTGGGTTCTAGTCCTGGTTCACTGTGGGAATTGAAACAAATCCCTTCCCTTCCCAGGGCCTCTGTTTCCCTACTTGTGAAATTGAGGGGGGTCATCTAGATCAGCGTTCCTGAAAATGTGAAGCTAGAGGCTTTTTGTGAGTGTGAAAGAGGATTCCTAGGCAAGGAGGTTTGAGAAGTGCTTGGCTGAACAAAGGGAGATGCAAGACTTGTCAGAGCCTTGGAATGCTGCTGTGAGGGTTGATGGTGCAGAAGAGTGGGTTGGGTGCCGGGCTTTGTGGATGGGAAGGGCTGTGCTGGGCTCTGGCTGTCCTCTGGTCCTGCCTCATCTCTCAGAACATTTTGCCTCCCTCAGAGCAGAGCGGATGGGCTTGGCCCTCCTGCTGCTCCTGCACTGATCTTAGGGGTCTGGGAGCTGCTCAGGGCCCATCCTTCCTAGCTCATGAGGGGACCAGGGCATCGCACACTTGGGGACCAGGATATCAGCACATCTCAGGGGCAGGTTGTCACACACCTGGTGGGGCAGCACACCTGGGGGCAGGACATTGCACACTTGGGTGGGCCAGGTGTCACACCTGGTGGTGCTGGACATCAGCAAATATAGGGGGGCACATTCTTGCAAGCACACTTGGGAGGTGCAGGTCAGCATGCCTGGGGGGGCCGGAGGTCACACACCTGGGGGGGCAGGAGGACATCTGGGGGTCCTGGAAGTCAGCACACCTGGGGAGAATGAGGTCCCACACATGGGAGTGTGTGGGGCCAGGTGTGGGAGAGCTGCATGTCAGGGCTGCATGTGACTGGCCTGTGCTCTGGTCTGTGTGGTCTGCCCTTCCTGGGCCCCTCAGCTCCCCAATGGTGAAGTGGCAATAGTGGGACTTGCCCCTGTTTCCCATGTGGGGTGAAGGTCACCTTCCTGAAGGTGCTTTGTGAAGGGTGAAGCCAGGGTCAAGCGGTCTTCGGGCAAAGAGCAGGTGCCAGGGGTCCCAGACACCAGCCGTCACTTGCCAGGCATGGGGCATTGTGAAGGGATGTCCTACCCCATGCCTCAGTTTCCCCTTTGACAAAGGGTGTTGACACCTGCTTGGTAAGCTGGTAGACAGGATTAAATGAGACACTTCACCTGGCACCGTGTCCAGGGAGCTGGGAGCTGGTGAAGGCAGATCATCTGCCTGCTTCTAGGAGCTGCTGAAGCCTCTGTGGACTGAAATGTCTCCCCTTTGCTTGGCTTCTTTAAGCTTTCTTAGCTCCTGGATACCCACCCTGGATTGTGGGTACTCAAACCTCAGATAACAGAGCATCTGGCTGGTCATGCAGCTCTGACACCTAGTTTCAGTTTAATGATTTACACTCCACACAGCATACATTGCTCTCCAAGAGTTTGCTGTCAGGACCAGTCTGCAGGCAGCCATTCCAGGGCAGCCCTGTAGCACAAGCTCCCCATGCACACAGAAAGTGCCTTCCCTGGGCACATGGGGTCAGGGTCTCCTGGGCTCAGCAAGGCTCCTGGAGAAGCTCAGTGCGGGACAGCTCAGGGCCTTCACTGTGCTTGTGGGAACAGCAAGAGGAGGAGGCATCTGCCAAACTTAGGTGCCAGGGATCCCTTTCCCAGGGAAACATTTCATGGGGCTAGCATTCCATGGAGCCCACTCTGGGAACCCTGGCTTGGCAGTGGTGACAACACCTGCTGCCCTTGTGGGGCCAAGGAGGGGTGGGGAGAGGGTGGCCTGGAGCCAGACAAGTGACCATGTGCCTTGCTTCCACAGGCTGGAATAAGTTGCCCATTGCCTCCTTCTCCCACCGGTCCATCACCGTGAAGTATGGGGTCCTCCTGGCCACTAGCCTGCCCATCCACTGAACAGCCCCCACAGCACAGGTGAGAGCACCATCTTCCAAAGGTGGGGGCAGGCCCTACCCTTCATGCTAGTCTCGGTGTTTTTCTGCATGTGAAGGCCACGAAACTTCCTGCCAGAGAATGTGGGAATCATAGGAAAGTGTGAGGAGAGGGAGAAAGCTCCTTCTGAATTGCGCATTCGGGGCTTTGCCGTCTTCTTCTTCACCCAATGTGTGTCTCTGTGGGAAGGGAGAAGGACTTTTTCCTAGAAATGAGAGCACATTATTGTGCAGATAGAGTTTTGTAGGAACTTTAGATGCACCATCAATGCGTCAAAGCAGTGCTTGGTGGGCATCAAGACCAGGGATGTCGGTGCGGGGCGGTGACTTAAACTGACCCCAGAGACCAAGCCTGTGGCTGTGTCAAGCCCTGTGCTGGTGCCTCGCGGTAAGGCTCGGACCCCTTGGTCCACACCTCTGTCCATCGACATCCACACTGAGGGGCCAGAGTGAATTGGAGGGTGGACACATCTGAGAGCTGGTCATTTGTGCCCATTCAAGTTGCTCTCCAGAGACCCTGTGCACATTCACCCTCCTCCAAGATGAGTGGGGATCAGCTGCCCTATCCCTGTCTCTGGCTTTGGCCAGGCATTCTGGGGACCTACATATCAACTTTAGCTGGGCAGTGCAAGAGGGCCTGGGAGGGGGCCACAGTGTTGGGATGGTGGGGGGAAGGGGGAGGTGGGGGGGATGAGGAGGTGGTGGGGGGGAAGGGGCCAGTGAGAGGGCTCACAGGTGAGCCCCTGAGCAGGAGAGTTTGGAAGCTTCAGGTTTACTCACCCTTGGGCAGTGAATCACTGCCCTGCAGGATGGCTCAGATGGAAAGACCAGCAGGCCCCAGTGACACCCAAAGTGGGGCCCCTAGGACACCAGCTCACACCACGTGCACAGAGGTTATCCCATTATGGTGGGAAATTGTGGGTTGGAATGATCCTCTGTGTCCTTGCAGCAGGACTTCTCAGGGCCTTTAAGAGTACATGCTTAGTGGCAATGCTCTAAAATGTTTTCATCAATTGTAGCGAATGTACAATACTAATGAAAGATGTTGTTAATTTGGGAAAATGTGGGAGGTATAGGAAGTGGGGCATATGAGAATCGTCGATATTTTTATGTAACACTTATGCAATCTAAATACCTTTTCTTAAATATATATATATTTATATATATATATATAAATTTTTTTTAAAGAGTACAGGGCGAGCCCCAGAGGTGGCTGCCAGGTGCAGTGCCTCCTGCCACAGGGGCCTAGTGTCAGGGGGCACACCTCCCTGGGGCCCTGCTTTAGGGACTTCACCTTCAGCTGCAAGCCTGGCTGATGCTTTCCTGTCAGCTGGTAGATGTGCCTACAAGGGTGCCTGCAAGGGTGGGGATGTGTGTTCCCCACCCTTCAGGTGATCTCAAGGGGATATTGGCCTTAGGCTCTCCCTGCCTGCATCGTACCTGTTTAAGGCATCATCTACAGCCTGTCACTGCCCTCACCTGCCCACTCTTCCAAGTTCTCCAGGTCTGAGCATGCCCCTGCCCTTTCTGATGCTCACCCCCAGGTCCACTGCCCCCCTTCTTCTCTGCTGTGTTTCCTGGGATGGGTGGCAGACCACTGGGGTAGGGGAGGCACAGGGCCTGTCATCAGATGCTCCAGAGAGGCTGGAGGGACCCAGGCTTGGCTGCTGTGCCTCAAGTCCCCATAGAGAACGGGGTCCCCGTTTTCTGATGAGGCCAGGTGGGTTTTTCCTCCATGGACATCCACAGCTGGTGACAGAAGTGGAGATGCCCCATCTGCCAGCTCATGCCCCAGGAAGGCCATATCCTTGGCAGACACTATGCCTGTGGGTGGGACACAGGTATGGTCTGGCCAGCATCCGAGAGGGAAAGGGTGATGGGACACCCCATGCCAGGCCCCGGACTCCCTGCTCTGCTCTCACAACGCCCCTCCCTGGTGTCCAGGTTCCCAGGGAGGGGGAGGGGATGCATCCTTTTGGGCATGTGACGCCACAGACATGGGCTCCAGTTCTTTCCCAGTGGCTCCTCTGAGCAGGGTTTGCCTTGGCCTTGCCCTCCCTGGAGCCCTGCTGGGTGCCCTGGCCGGGCATGTGAGCTGACATGGTCTGGCTGCTCCCCACAGGTTGCTGATGGAGCTGTTGGCAAGATGTGGGACATGCAGATGGACAAGACTGAGCTGGACTGCCTGCGTGTCATCATGCTCTTCAACCTGGGTACACAGGGCTCCAAGCCTGGGGCTCCCAGGTTCTCCCAGTCTCACTGCTTGCTGCCTCCCCATTCTGAGCCACAGTGTCCCCCTCTCTAAAATGGGAAGGGCAATTGCACCTTCTTCATGGGCCCTCGTGGGGACTAGGCCATGCTGTGTCCAGCTGAGTCTTCTGGGCTATGCAGCCCAAGCTCCCACCCTTTGCACCAGAATTCTCAGCTCAGGAGAGCAGGCTTCATTCTAGAGCATTCTGGGCCTCAGAGTGGGCCCTGCTTAGAGCACTTGCCCTGTGCTGGCCTGGACTTGGGGCCCAGGGATGGCCTGGGGTGGTGAGTTCAAACCTGTGGCCAGTCCCAAAGCTGACCCAGGCACCCCACTCACACCACTGCCCCTCTGCAGCCCCCAGATTCCTGTAAAAGCATCTGGGGTGTTTCCTCCTTTCCCCACAAGTATTCCTGGAATGCTAGCTGAGCTAGGCACCTGCTGCCTGGAGAGAAACTTCAGGACCTGCCCTCAGGGCACCTTAAAACACCCTCAGGAGCTGCCAGCCATGGGCCATCTACTGTGACAGGGTCCCGAGAGCTGGCGTGGTCTGGGGCATGAGATGTTTCTTGTGGGAGATTTAGGAAGGGGCCTGGTGGAGCAGGCACTGTGGAGGGAGGTGGGCTTATTGAGGGTGGGCTTTATATTGGGGCATGGGAGCCCCTGAGGGTTTGGTGGTGAGGGAGCTGAGCAGTTTCTGTGGCTGAGGACTCAGTGCAGTGTGGGGTGGACAGGATGGGCTTCTCTGAGCACCTGGGGGAGATGCTGGGAGCTGCCTAGCAGGACCCCGAGTGGCCTGGCCACTGTACTGTCTCCTGATGCTTCTGGGGAGGACAGGAGGTATCTCATGCCTGGAGCAGGCAGATCCCACCAAGGGGCCCAGGGGCAGATCCTGGGCAGGGGTCCAGCACCTTCCCAAGCAGTGGACCCAGGTCTCTGCAACATTCATGCTGGGTCTCTGCTGCCCCTGCTGGGAAGTTGGTCACCAGAATAGGCTGTGGGAGCCCACTGTGAAAACAAGTGCATAGAAGCAAAGGGCACAAGTATCCTTCTTAATTTAGAAACATGAAGAAGATCCTGGATTCAGAGAGCTTTAGATTAAAACCCGGGTTTTGATGGTGATTGTAACTCCAAGCAAGTGCATAGCTGCTGTATTAGTCAGCCAAAGGGGTGCTAATGTGAAATACCAAAAATGGGTTGGTCTTTATAAAGGGTATTTATTTGGGGTAGAAGTCCACAGTTACCAGGCCATAAACCATAAGTTTCTTCCCTCACCAAAGTCCATTGTCATGTGTTGGAGCAAGACAGCTGCCGACATTTGCCCAGGGTTCAGGCTTCTGGAGTTC
>JAQZBX010018874.1:0-34238 GCA_029593785.1 Cabassous unicinctus
AAGCCCATATAATAACGAAATACAATTAATAGGAAAAAGAAATAATAATGATAAGCTTAAATGCAAGAGATAAGTACAGGGAAGCTCAGAAGAAAAAAAAAAGAAACTAAACTAAAAATAAAATATAATTAGCGGATTGGGACATTCAAAAAAATGGGGAAAAAAAAAACAAAAAAAAATCTTTTTTTTTTTTAAATTATTCTTTTTTCTTTTATCACTGCATTATCGGATGTCCAGTGTACCATGACACCTTCCCCCTCTCATTCCCCAGTGTCTCCCAAATTTTCATTTAATTTTCAAAGAAGTTTTAGGTCACAGCAGAGTCACACACGGAATACTAAAGAATCCCACGTACCCAACCTCCCTCCCCCTTCCCCACCCCATATTAAAACCAATTTTTTTTATGGATGTTAGCATTGTTATAAGTTATACAGATAGTAAAGTATAGCAACTAAGCATTGTTGATGGTTTACAGTATAGTTTACAATTTAGACTGTACAGTTTAATAATTTTTGATGATATTTACCATGTCCTGTGTCCATTACTGTAAGGAAATGAAAAACATTTCCCGTGACCACTAAATACCCCATTTGATCTTAACTGTTCCTTCCACCCCATATGACACTCCGCAGTCTTGACTCATGGAATGACAAGATTCATAGTTACATGCCCTGGGTATTCCAACCTACCCTTCCTAATCTACCCACTTGGCAACCCTGCACCACCAAACCCAGTAATATCACTACCATCTGTCCTATCCTTCAATATGCAACTATACTCTATCCCTTTACCATAGATTATGTCCATATGGGTGATGGCTCACTGCCTACTCTTCTGTTTCTCTCCCTTGTTAACCTATCTTTCAGACAATGGTTCTCAGAGAATGCTCTCTTTCCTCAGTTCAAATCAGTGAGGTCATATACTGTTCATCGTTCAACGCCTGGCTTGCTTCACTCAACATAAGGTCTTCAAGATTCATCCACGTTATTCCGTGTGTTAGCACTTTATTTCTTCTTACAGCTGAGTAATATTCAATTGTATGTATGTGCCACATTTTGCTTATCCATTCATCTGCTGATGGGCACCAGGGCTGATTCCAACTTTTGGCAATGGTGAACAATGCCTCTATGAACATTGGTGTGCATATATCTGTTCGTGTCTTTGCTTTCAGTTCTTCTGGGTATATACCCAGCAGTGGACTCACTGGATCATATGGAAGATCTATTGTTAATTTTCTGAGGAACCGCCAAATTGTCCTCCACAGTGGCTGGACCATTCCACAATCCCACCAGCAGTGGATGAGGATTCCTATTCCTCCACATCCTCTCCAACACTTAGAGTCTGCTGTTTTTTTAATAGCTGCCATTCTGATGGGTGTAAGATGGTATCTCATTGTAGTTTTGATTTGCATTTCCTTGATAGCAAGCGATGTCGAGCGTTTTTTCATGTGCTTTTTAGCCATTTGTATTTCTTCCTTGGAGAAGTGTCTTTTCAGGTCACTTGCCCATTTTTTAAATGGATTGTTTGTCTTTTTATTTTCAAGGTGTAGGATTTCTTTATATATGCAGGATATTAAGCTTTTATCAGATATATGGTTACCAAATATTTTCTCCCATTGGGTAGGCTGCCTTTTTATTTTCTTAATAACTTCCTTTGAGGTGCAGAAGTTTTTAGTTTTGAGGAGATCCCATTTATCTATTTTTTCGCTTGCTGCTCATGCTTTGGCTGTGAAGTTCATGAAACCATTTCTTATTACAAGGTCCTGTAGATGCTTTCCTACATTATCTTCCAAGGTCTTTACGGTTTTGGCTCTTAATTAGATCTTTGATCCATCTTGAGTTGATTTTTGTATAAGGTGTGAGATGGTATTCAATGGAGAAAAGTACTCACAGTTAAGGAGGCGAGAATCTCTAAATCAACGTGTCAGCAGGGCTTTGTTCCATGTGAGACCTGGAGGGGAGAATCCTTCTTTTCTGCATCTAGCTCTAGTGTTTGTCGGCAATCCTTGGTTCCTTGGCTTGCAGCTGCAGCATTTCAACCTCTACCTTCAGCATCACATGACACTGTTCCTGTGTCATGGTGTTCTTCCTTTCTGAGTGTGTTGTGTCTAAACTTCCTTTCCTTAAAAGGATGTGAGTCATATTGGACCAGGGCCCACCTTAATCCAGTTTGGCTTCATCTTAACTGATCACATCTTCAGAAACCCTATTTCTAAATAGGTCATATTCACAGGACCAGGGGTTAGGACTTGAATATATCTTTTTGGAGAGGACACAATTTATCAGTGGGTTTGCTGTTGGGGGAGGGAAGTTGTGCTTGCATGGAACCTGCTTTGGGTCTGGGGAACAAGTTCCTACTGGACTTAAGAAGATGATGCTTGGGAATGGTAAAAGGCAGGGCTCTTCCTCTGATTGTGTCTGAGTCACTGGGAGTCCTCAGGCTTTCTGGGCACAAATCTCTTTACAGGAATGTGTCTCCCACTTCCTGGACCACCAAAAAAGCTAGACTAATTAAAAGGTCTGGGTAGCTTCCAGCAGAAATCATTTTTATAGGCTATTTTGCATGTCTAATGACAAATGACAACAGTTAGTTTAGTGCAAGGGCTCACCTCAAAAGGAATCAATTTGGCCATTCTCCCAGAAAAGAACCACAACTTTCTTTCCCTTACTCTCACTGAACTGATGTCTAGTCATCACATCAAAACCAACTTGAGCATGACGTTCCACTAATGGAGACTTTCATCTGTGAGGTGAAGTCTACACATACAGTGGAGAGTTAAGACCTCAATCTGGATTATTAGAAGGTAGGAAAGGGGATGGAGAGCAAAGGGAACCCCACCTGAAGTGA
Organism: Cabassous unicinctus; assembly: GCA_029593785.1. Taxonomy (NCBI): domain Eukaryota; kingdom Metazoa; phylum Chordata; class Mammalia; order Cingulata; family Chlamyphoridae; genus Cabassous; species Cabassous unicinctus. The sequence continues at coordinate 2,848 of JAQZBX010018874.1, forward strand.
AGAAAAAGCCACTTCCAATCATTTCAGACTGACATACTGATTACTTCTGGGTGAAGTGATTTTAAGAAATTCTTGAGGCTCTTGATATTCTACTGGTCTTCCTTACAGAGAACATTTCATTCATGGTGCCATTCCACAGGTTTTTGACAACTGGTGCCTAGTTAGCTTGGAAGTTGTGTTTGTTTGTTTTCCAATGCCCTGCACAATAACTAACTGGGATCCAGTGAGTGACCAAGATTCCATGAAGCTGTAAATAGTCAACTTTGGTTTATAAACTGGGAGAACACCTTCTCCAAAGAGATATCAACTGGGACCTGAACTTCCATAATGTCTCTCCCCAAATGCCTGCTCGGGGAAAGTGCATCTGCTGACTTGCCTCTGTTATGCAGCTTGCACACCAGGCTCAGATGTTCCCATGCAGATTTATTAAATTTGAGATTTCCCAAGGTAATAAAGTCTACAGTAAGATGTGACAACTCCTGGGTTACCTCTTCTAGTTTTTGTTTTGGGAATCTAATCCGTGGTTGTCCAACAATTGGAAGTCAAGCCCCCAAATTTGAACCTGTTTTACTAAAAAAGCTGGAGACCAAGATGTTAGGAGTCTTCAGAAAATTGGAAAAGGATGTGAAGGGAAGTAGAAGGGGGAAAAGAAACTTCCTTTCTTCAAGTGCTAACTCTAATTCAACACCACCACCACTGTCCGCCCCCTGCCCCCAACCCCGACTTACTGAATCTTGCATTTGAGAAAACACTGTAGATCCTGTTTTCCTTAAATTCTATATCTCTCAAGATGTAGTACTAGTTTTTAGCTACAGTAGCTTTAATAATTTCTTTCTACAGAAAGATACAATCCTCTGGTCCCAGTAGTATAGGTGCTGTTGCCTATTCTTTCTAGGCCCTGAGAAAGCAGAGAAAGAGATTAGAATTTTCTCAAACATTATAAGATTCCAGACATGGGGTAGGGTGGGGGTCTTGGGTTCTCTGGATGACTCCTCCCTCAACTTTATGCTTGGCTCCACCTCTGACTAGCTCGTTTCTTAACATAGTTGATGCTCAGTACACTTATTTGTGGTTAAGATCTGTGGAAAAGCTTTCTGATGTGGCCAGAATCTTTCTATAACTTCATAATGCCACAATGCTGGGGAACAGACAGGCAAGGATGGATTTCAGCCAGAGGAGAGGATGTCTTCATAAGGTGAGGGAGCAGAGAAAAGGCAACCAGCACAGGCTGTGGAAATGCTGCTACCCTCCCCAACCAGAGCCAGTCTTCTTGCCCTGCAGGTTTCCCACGAGAAGGCTGGTGACACGCTCTGCCACATGAGAAACGAACAGCAAGCACCAGCATTTCTAAGACAAGTGCATCAGGTTGAAAAACATATATATCAGGCAAGATTTTAGCTCTCAGGTGGGGATGATTGGCTGAGATTAAGAAATGAGTTGACAAATACATTTCACCTTGAGCACCCACAGGGCTGAGCGGGAGCAGGAGCCCAGGTTCAGCCAAAGGAGGCCATGAGTGACCAGTGATGCCTTCCACAGGCTCAGTCAGGGGAGCACATCACTCCTGACACAGGTCTTCTCAGGGATGCTGGTGGAATATTGACTTGATGTTAGTAGGTGGTTCAACCAAGTTCTAAACATGTGTTTGAATGAAATCAGAACTGAACCAAGGGTGACCCAGATGCTAGAATGATCTTAGGCTCAGGACCTCCAGACAGGAGACTGACCGTCTGCTTTTCCCTCCATGTGAGCAGCCACTTCCTCCCACTTGGGGTCGTTCTGCTTCTGGAGAGAGGTCTAACTCACCTACTATTGTAACTTCCAAGCTTCTGAAAGACTAGAGAGTTTAGAGTTTTCATGTCATGTCAGTCTTTTTCAAAAAGGAAATAAATTCCCTATGGGGTGAAGTTCATACGCCTTGGCAGGGCCTACTAGACACTTGGTGAGCTGGAACCAAGTCCCTTTTCTGCTCCTCATGCCTCAGCCGTCCACTCACAGAACAAGCTGGGCTGTTTCATAGGCTCTTTCCTTCCGTCCCTGCTACCTGCCGTCCCTGAACTCCAGGAACGCTTCGGGGCCCAGTTGTCACCTGGTGAACTCCAAGGAACACTTCTGGGCTTTCTCCTGACCTCTCCAGAAAGTCACAGAGGAAGATGCACTTGTGTCTTTAAAATTAAGACCCTATTTTACCTAAAGTGGATCTCAATTGTACTTAAATAAATTGTACTTAAATAAATCAAATAAAAACCTAAAAGGTTTGTCTCCTTCCTATTTCACAGAATCCACTTCAGCCCTGGCATTGCATTTGGAAGGAAGTAAATCCTCCAGAGTATTATATGAACACATGCTGAATGAATAAATTAAGGGTTGAGGTAGGAAACAGGCTCTTATTAGAACGAGTCTTCTGAGAGGATTTAGACTGGTGTTTAGGATTCAGGGGAAACCAGTCTCATCTGATACACGGCCGGTGGTGAGGCTGGGCGACAGCCTAGGGCCTGCTCTCCTAACCTGCTATTAAAAGATTACCAGGGGAGTGTTTGGTAGATCTTCTGTTTACTGTAAATAATCAACCTAGGTGAGGAAACTCCCTCTGCATAGTTCTGCTAGCTAAATGCAACCCCAAACAAAACTTAGAGAACACAGCTATTTCTGCCTCATATCGGAATGGCTAACACCATTAGAAATTTTAAAAGGAATCCTTTGTCTTTAGAGACCAATAATTGAAACCTGCTTTAGAAGACCACCCGGGGTTCCAGAGAAAGTGGTTTTGCTGGTGAATGCTCTAAATGCAACCTTTTGGAGAAGGTAATTTGAAAGCAGCCATAAATCACACTAATTCAAAAGCCACTGGCAGTTTATGAAATGCCCTGCCCCTGCCTGCTCCATCTGGGTAGTAGAAGCCCGATGACCTTCCTTTGGCTGAAATGTGACATCACTAATATTACAGTGAATTGTTGACTTGAGTCAGGGTAATCATATCTCTATAATCACATTTCAGGCTTTATTGAAATTTGTTAGCATAGAAGATATTTGGAAATTCGCAGACGACTGTTTAGTTTCAAGATGACTGAATTATAAACAGACCTTATTGTGTGCCAAATTTGTTAAAAATCAAATCAGACGATTCTTTCAAAAATTGAAACAGACAAGTAGCCAACTGCAAATAGAGACCTCACTAATAGCGGCAATAAGGAAAACAGGTTGCTTATGTTACTGTGTAATAATCCAGACTTCCCATTACAGCCTCAGAAGCTTTGACTTATTTTTCAGGAGAGCGGATGGATTTATCCTGAGGTATTCAGGAGCTCAACCAGTCTCTGTTGCTACCTGACCCGCCTGGCTGCTGTGGGGTGCTGTGGTATGTGAAGGAGGGAAAAGAAGTTAATTTTCTTCTCTCACAGAATCTGGAGTCATTTAACACCAGAGACTAAAGCTCAAAGGATGCCATGGTCACCTTAAAATCACCCTTTCTTTTTTCCCAGGAAGTTTAAAGTCCTCTCTCAAAATCTAATAATAGCTTTACAAGCTTTATGAAGGAAGGGAGGGAAGAAATTGTTTAAGAAAGGAAGGTACGGAGCCAGGGAGGAAAAAGAAACTCTGTGCTGCTCTGTGGTAGTTCCTTCCTTTCTCTAATCCACTCCTCTGCAGGAAAAGTCTACTGATCGTCAAAAAGAACCAATACATTCTTTCCTCTTCATGTCACTAAAGTGAGAGAAAGAACATAATGGATCATAAAATCTTGGCACCACAAGCTTCTCGAGGTGAGTAACTCAGAGCATTTTTTTCAGGAGCATGACATGCCTGAAATCACTAGTGAGGCTTTCAAACTACCCTCTAAAGTTTGAGAGGCCAGAGACAGTGACATAGGAAGGAGAGCTTTGTGACAATCTTACTTTGATTGCTGGAAAGAAAGGAAAACAGATCTGTATCCAGATAGTTATGCAACATAATCATTTTTTCATCGGGCACATAAAGAAAGATACCAGGTAACAATTTTATTCACAAATTTTAAAAAGGCATTACAAAACTATTTGTGTAAGGGAATGATAATTTACATATTTTTAAAAATCCGGTATGTAAAATAGTAATGATGAAATCTAAACAGTGACTCAAGCTGACTACCTTAAAGCAATGATGGATTTTTTTCCCTTTTTTTTTTTTTTCTATTTTTTTTTTTCCACTAGCACAGACAATAGTGCTTAACCTAGGTGATACCAACATTAACACTTTTTCCAAAGTAGAAAAATCTATATTTAAAAAATATATTCCATATACACAAAAATTAGAAAGCCCCTGCCTCTACTCGGTTGCTCTCCAAGTCCTTGTCCCGTTCTTGTCGATGAGCTTCTACGGTGTTAAGAAGCCACCTGATAACACACACGCAGCCAGCTAAGTGACGCGATTCGCTGGCACAGGCCCCCCGGCTGCTCAGTCTTTTGAGTGCTGTAGGATATTACAACAATGTGAAGTGCAAACTGGATTTTTTTCTCAAGTGTTTACAAAGAGTGTAGACTATAACATTATCATATGTTTCGATGGTCTGTGGTGGTACAATGTCGTCATCTTGATAAAAATAACCCAGGATTTTTCAAATGAAATTCTCCAGTGATCAAAAGTGATGTTTCAGGACTTTTGGCCAAAGCCTCATTCCCATCAGTCTAGCTTTCTCCAGCACATGTTTGTCTTTGAAGTTACAGGGCTCTACATATGGAAAATATATTCAGGTCACACAAAGGAACACAACCTCAGTGTACTTTGATCATCCCTTTGTCATAACAGAAATGATCAAATTGCAAACAACGGCACACACACATGAATTACAGTCAGGTCACTCGAGGAAACACTACCTGCATTTTCACACAGGTGTCTGGTGGTCAAGTACTAAATATTTTGCACGAGTTTTCTAAAGGCAATTCTCCTAAGGGGGGGTGACTATCAAAGGTTAAGAACCATTGGTTTATACTAAACAAAGAAAAGAAGACTAGAGAAAGCCAGTGTGCTGGGTAGACATGAAAGACGGTGAGTTCCCATGAGACACACTGATCTCCTATTCCAGTGAGAGGGAGTCAGGATCTGAGAAGTTCCAAACACTGCCAAGCTAATATACACACATCGGGACACAGAGAAATGGCTACGTTTCACTACATTTCACTAATGTCCTGTAAAGAAAGAAAACCATGAGTGAGAAGAGAAAAATATCCTAGGATCGATAGATTTTTTTTTTAATGTTCCGTTTGGCACAAGACGTTGGTTTGGGAAGGCTAATTCCTAAACAATATATTTTAGTGCACACTAACATACTCATGTTTAAAAGCCTACTTTTTTTTTAGAAGGCAAATGTGACAGAGCTAATAGTAACTGGTTAAAAGACAAAGGCCAGATCTGATCTGGTAGGTTTGAGCAGGAAAGAAAAGTAGTAAATCCCCCGCTCAATTAATTCCTCTCCAGGGCATAAAGATTAAGTGCAAACGAGCCATTTACTGCTTCCTGGCTGAACTGGGTTCATTTCTTTCTTAGCCCTAGAGACAAGCATCAAGGTGGTAGGGGACAGAGGCACCTGCTCTTAAATTCCAACGCCATCTGGCTCAGATAGGATATTATTGGACACAGTGCTCTCTGACCGTGGCAGACCTCCGCGCTGCCTATGAGTCGTGCCTTTTCCTCTGGTCCTAAAAGGTAGTGCACATCCCGAGGAAGGCTGCTCCCCTCTGGCATACTCCAGCAGCAGGAGAACCTGATATATCATTTCTATACCCTTTACTGGAAGCTACAATGCAAAGAAAAGATCACTATCATCTTGAACACCACTTTTCTATGAAAGAGAAAGTCTGGAGTTTCTAAGCTCAGTTCCTGGGAGAGATGCAATAAATGCCTCCACATCAGCTAATTTTCACCTAGATATGCTAATCTTTGCGAACAAGCCTCAATGTTAGTCAGATCTGGGCATTGAGTAGTGCCCTTTCCCAACCACGTTCCCTAACTCAGGCCCTTGTTTGTGAGATGGAGGCTGAGGTTGGATGAGTAGTTGGGGGGGCGGGGAGAGGCATTCTCTTCTGATTCCTGTTTAGGTAGCTAACCTCATCTAATAAACCCGAGATTAAGGTAGACAGTCTAAAGTCATTCCTAGCCACCTCAACTAATCAGTCTAGATGGGGAAAAAGTGACCTTCGTCCAACAGAAACACTCACGTTTGACTCCATTCTACATAAAAACGAAGGCAGGTAATATGATGTTGACTTTTAGTAGGATAATTGGCTCTATGAAATTCTTTCTGAAAAGAAAATGTAAATGAAAATTGATCCTCTGGGTCTTCAGTCTTGTAAAACCACATTCAACATGAATATAAGCCTGGGTGCATTTGTTTCTTGTTATATGTCCATAATCTTTTAGGCTGCAAAGTCAACCCATCAGGCTTTGAAGTCAGTCTTGTAGCATAGAAGCTTCTTGTTTAGGAGAGCTGTAAAGTATCAAGAATCTGTCTGGAGTCTTTTCTCATTATTCCTTGAGGTTTTGGCTTACAGCTGGTCTGCCTCACATGTAACTGGCTGAAAGGCTAAAAAGGCTGTCAGTTTGGTTCAGACTTTTGTCCCCAGAAGTCATGCGAGGGCCGGACCACGCTCTGTCCATAAGCCTTAGAGAGGAGTGCCCTTTGGGATCCAGACATGCACTTCTATTGCAGAAAGGAGGAGGTCCTTTAAGCTTCCTAAAGTATCAACAGGAGGAAAGGTTAAGAAACAATACCTTACAAACAGAGGCTGTTAAATTGTAATTTTAAAAAAATGTATTATGCATAACTTTCACTAGTAGTATATGTGAATTTCATAACATGTGGACAAGAAGCTCATTCATCAGTGTTCAAATACCCAGGTACCCGCGTATTCTGAGAATAAGGTAAAGGTTTTCATAACAATTCAAAGTCACCCAATAGTTGCAAACAGTTCTTAAAAGATAATAAAACCCATAGCAAACAAAATAAAAATGAACAGAAAATTATTTTGCTTATCTTCAACGTCATGCCAAGAGTCATATTTAAAGCTTGTTGATGTGTCGTGCTGCTGTAAAGCATTTGCAGGTAAAGATTTTAGGATTCTTTTGTCCCTCTTTTCAAAGAACAAAGATGATCAATGAATAGTGTCATTCTTCAATGCCAACTTAGTCTCTGACTTTAAAATCCCATGAAATGATTGGCAGAAGTTTAGAAATCGTTTGGGAATGAAATTTCTCCTGCAATGACCTCCCTGGAACTCTGACAGCCTTCATCGGGCAACTACCCTCAGCAAACTGGGGCCAATTAGGCTTGTCCTGGTCAAAAAGGGCACTGCCCTCACTCTGGGAGGCGGTGGCCAACTGCACACAGCTGTGAGTGAGCAGAACCGTAATTGCTCAGTGCAGTAAAACCTTCGTTAACTCACTCACCACTCATTTGGCGTTGGTGACATATCAGATAAGCCTTAGTTTATGAAAGCAATTTTCTTCCTAGGTCAAGGAGATTTCCTAGAAATAACTGTTTCTGAAGTACTCTTGATAATAGGAGGTAGTTTTATCATACATGCTGATCAGTTGGCAGGACAGTGACAACCACGTTGACCTACTGTGCAGGCAAACCCTCCTCACTTCGCAGATAAAGAAGCAGAGCGTTCAAAAGATTAGGGAACTAGAATCCAGGTCGTCGCATATCTTTTCTAATGTTCTTTCCATTATTTCATGTTGAAATGAAAATGTTGGGAAAAAGTAATCCAAAAATCTTGTCCTGTCAGTAAATAAGTTGTCTTTTTTTCTCAGATAACTCAGCAACGATTTCCCAAATATCTCAGTTCTGCTCCCTTTTGGGAGGTGTTTGATTAATTGATCCAATTAAAACTAAACTAATTTGATTAAATTTTGATCGATTTTGGTTAAATTAAAATTGAGTTTGATTAAAATTGGGTCTGAATATCATCAGCAGATTCTGGGTGGCCTTAAACCACCCACGATGCAACTAATGTGTAAAAATACAGTTTTGGGAACCAAATGCACTACAAATTGCATCCTCACATCAAGGAAAGACACAAGAGCAATCATGGCCGTGGCTTCCCTTTGCACGTCTCCCAGACAGAAACCCAGAGCTTTCTTGTATTGCGAATGAACTCTGGTCACGGAGCCACGCTAACTCAACATGAACTCGGAATGGAAATAATTAACTAGAAGCTTTTTGGCTTTGCTTTCTAATAGCAAGCTGCTGAAATCAATTCCTTTAGAGAGAAGTAAAGGTATTCTCCACCTTGGAAAATCAGCCTATTAGAGGGAAATCTGCTTTTTGGAAATTAGTAGAATGGAAAAAAAACAAAACTAGTTGAGTGAAACATTTGGTGGAACTTTGAAATAAAGAAGAGGGCTGAGCTCCCCAACTATTTTCTTCTGAAGATTGAGTTTCGTTCACTAAATGTCACCCATTCAGCAGATGTACCTGGAGAGAAGATGCTTTTCAGAATCTGGAAAAGATGATCTCTTAGAACGGGGCTCAGGGTATTATTTGCTGTTTTTAATTGTAGGAGGGAAATTGAAATGATTTCTATTTTAGCAGTTCCTTTCATTACTTCAGAATGTCGTATTTAGGATTACCTAACTTCTCAGGAAGTTAATAAAGCCTTTCATTAATAAGTTATATTATACAACTTGAATTCTAATGTGCACTAATGAGTTATATTGTGTAACTGCTCATCACATTCACTGCATCTGTAATTATAGCTTTCTTTTCATAGTAATTTGAGTTGAAAGTGCCTTTATCCAGAAACTAATTACCTTGACAACTGCCTTGGTAAAGAAATTAATACATCATATCATTATATACCAACTTTATATACTAAAATGTGTTTCTGAAATTTTACAATCATTAAGCCTTTCCCCACCAAAATCATAAACCGCAAAAGATGGGGAATGAGCTGACACTGATGTGACTTAGTATCAAGATGTTTCATTCCTTAGTCTCAGTACTTTACATCACAAACTTGGGGACAGACTACGAGATTAGGGTAAGTGGCCATTCTATTTACTGACAATACTCTGAAAAACTGTGGTGAGTCAGCTGGTGGCCCAGTAATCCTAGTTATTCAGACTTTCCCCCAATAACACCTGTGCAGGAAGATGCAACAGATGTGCATGAAGGTAACACAAGCACATTTATCATCAAAATCAATTGTCGGCGACTTGATCTAGAAAGAACTACTGCGTCTGTGTAATGAAAACATGACCCAGCCTTGACGGTCAGAGTCCTAAGACTTTCACTGTTGTGTCCTTAGCAAGGCATCCGATCACTTTTTTTTTTTTTTTTTTAGTGATATGCAGATGTTTATTAAAGAATAGTACTAAGCAATGAGATTTTGCTCAGAAACATAAGTCCAGAGATTAAATGAATTATAATATTTTTAACAGTTACAATAAATTGTCCACTGTATTTTAATATTTTAATCTTAATCAAACATGTCTGATTAACTAGAATTGCTTGTAAACTATAGTTTTTTTTATTGCTAAATAGTTCTGTAAATTGGCTTATTTGTTCTAAATGGTTCCCTTGTCTGACTTAAAATATAAAAGCTATCCAGAAAGATTCAGATGTCTTCCTCATACATCACTTACTGTTCATCTCACAGTCTCTGATATTCTCAGATCAGCAGAAACAAAACTACATGCACATGTATACACTTTTCCTTTGCTGCCAGCATTTAAATTTTTCCACTTTATTTTATCACTCTTCTGGGGCCACGTGCTGAAGGGCATGGGAATGCCCTCCTTCCCGTGTCCGCATTTCCTCCACTTTTAACTTTACACCCTGCTCTGGGCGGGACTGCCACCTCCTCTTCAGACTTACACCCCGCTAGGCTAGTTCTCAAGTCTTTTCTTATTGTTATGAAATCATCTAAAGTTGTACAAATTAAAGATCCAGCTTAGTAAGCAATCTTCCCTTCCTACGAGGTGAGCACAGAGATGCATGCTTTAGATTTAACAGCCTAATTTACTGGTCTTTCCTCCCTTCATTTATCTCATCTCTCTTCCCTTTCCCTGATTTTGAGAACAAAACCAACAAAAGTGTTTTTTTTTTTTTTCCTTTAGAATTCTCTATAAATTCTCTATGGACTTTTTTTTTTGGTAGTTGAAATAAAAGTACTGCAGATTTGGAGCAATACATAACATAACGTAGGTATTGATCTAAAAAGAACACATCCACATTCACTCTTTGGATTCGGTCTCTGGGTCAGTGAGCTAAGGCTATAAAATCCGACGGGCGCGCAGGTCCATCGCGACAGGTGCGCGTGCGGCATGGCCCAGAGGGCCTCCTGGGCTCCCACGGCCCCTGATCTGACAGCAACATAGTCTGCGTAGGGTGGGGCCTCGAGGGTCTGTGAACTCACTCGCTGCTGAGACTCTAGTTACACTAACAATATGTGCTTCCATGTAAGGAAATGCTGATAAACACTGTGCTCTCCTGGGTCTTAAGACCATACCCTCACCTGGAGGAGAAAAAAGAGATGCTCAGGTATCCCTGAGACCGTCAGTGCCTTCAGCTTCACCGTGGGCCAGAAAGCCCCCGTGTCCCTGCAGTCCACCACCTCCCCCTGACTCTGATTTGAAGCCCTTCTATCCAGAAGGTTCTTATGCCACATTCGGTCCCAGGATCATGGCCACAAATCACAAACTGATCAGTCAGTCAAAGCAGAGACTCAGCAGATAACAGTAAAAGGGGGAGGAAGGAAAGGAACTGATTTAGGAGACCTCAATTCTAAGCTGACTGTGAAGGGAGTGCTTTTAATTACTGGACACAAGAATATCACAGGGGAAATCGAAAGTAGGAGTTGTTTGCAAGATGCACCGTAACTCATCTCTCTCAGGCAGGGAAGGAGGTAGGGCCACTCTGCTGGGTGTTGGATTCACAAAGGAGGACAAAAGAATGTAGCTGCCTTCATGGCCTTATAGAGCAGCAAGGTTAGTCTTTGTTTTTGTTTTTTTTTTAAAGAGATAGACTACAAATTTATTGAAAAATATATCTTCTTTTACCATAGAAGCTATGGAAGATGGAAAAACCTTCTCATTAGTTTTCCCAATTTTTCAAGGGTGGGAACAGAAGGTCCATTCCGTAGGGGCTACCGTAAACCCACGCTGGGTTCACACTGCAGCCGGCAGCGCCTTACCTGGAGGGACGTTTGAGGGGTTCGGTTAACGTGCTCTTCACTCTCTTGCCCCAGCAGGCGTCTAGGAGTTGGTGTGTCCTGCGGCGGTGTCGGCTCGGTCAGTGCGTTGTCACATCTTGATGAGTCAGTAGTTCCTGTTACGTTTTCAGAATGAGTTTGAATCGGAACAGCACCACCAACCAAATCCTGACCACTGTTTGAAAACAAAGCCGTTGAGTTTTCATTTTCTGGATTGAGAACATTAATATCTTCAGGGTAAGAGTCACAAAAAAAGATGCTGTCACCACAGATGGGGCTTTGCATCAGCGGCCAGGCGTCTGAGAATTCGCCACGGAGGGAAGGCGACAGGGACCCGAAGAACGCCGGCATCATCTCCCCCACGGAGCCTGCGGGCCTGAACACATTTCAAAATATCTTTGAACAGCGTACGGAGAAGCAAAGCACGACTACAAAGCGGCATTTCAACTCTAATGTTACATCTTCCAGATGAAATAGTCATTTACTGAATCAGAAGTCTGCGGCTTCCAGTTGTTACCAGCTTGCCTCAATACAATAAGTTAAATTACCCAATTTACTTTTAAACTGAATTTTTATATCCATTTCTAATAATCATAGTTATATTTAATCCAATCGAAAACATTTACTATGTCATGACTAAGTTCCCTTGGTTGCTGTTTTAAAATTCTGTGAGACCATGATGTGTTAAAAATTACTGATGACAGGGAGATTGATGTGGCTCAAGCAACTGAGCACCTGCCTAACACATGGGAGGTCCCAGGTTCGGTTCCCGATGCCTCTTAAAGAAGACGAGCAAGACAGCAAGCTGATATGACAGGCAGGTGCAGTGAGCTGATGTAACAAAATGAAGCAACAAGAGACACAAGGAAAACATAATGAGAGACACAACAAAGCAGGGAGATGCCTCCCTCCCACATCGGAGGTTCCGGGTTCAGTTTCCGGTGCCTCCTAAAAAGAAGACCAGCACACAACGAACAGACACAGCAAATGCAAACAACGACAGGGTGGAGAGAAATAAATAAAAAAAATAAATCTTAAAACAAAAAAAAGTTACTGATGGTAGAGGTGTCACAGATCATGAATAAAAGGAAAAATAATATTCCTGGAGAGTAAAGTGTAAAGAATGTTCTTTGGATATTAGCAACCCTGAGATACCTACCTAATTCTTGCCAATGCCCCCAAGACCAGAATGTCATCAACAATAAAAAAAAAAATCACAGAGTTTCACATGAAAATGGGTAAGCAAGTAGAACTTCTGTCTGCACAAGGGAATCTGACATGGTGTTGATGGAAAACCACTGTTACCTCTCCTGAAGCACGGCCTGGGGATGCAGAGCACAAGCAGGGGCTGCCCGGTCTGAGTGGCAGGCCTCCTCCCGGCACGAGGACGGACTCAGATGCACAGGCCCTGCGAAGGCCAGCACAGATTTTAAACACTAGCCTCTTCTTCAGGAGCTGTCTTTAATAACAGGGCAACCTTCTTCTTGAAAAGCTAGCTACTGTCCTTCGGGTGGCTTTTTTGGAAGGGAGGAGCATGAGGTTTAATTTTTGGTACTAATTCAGCCCATGAGGATGCATGGAAAATAAGGCTCTTGTGTGCTGCTAACTTTGGTAAAAATGGTAACACTTCTCTGTTGAGTGGTCCAGGAGAATAAGGAGCGGGGAAACATTCAAACCCTTTCATCGAACACACACGTGCACACATGCACGTATACTTGTTATTTTTTTTACTGCTAGATGTTTAGGAGGTTGTTGGCAGTGCTGTAGAGAAGGGTGATTCATTACAGGGACATATAAGTGGAACTTCTACATTGTGGTGATGAAAAGAAATAAGTGCCCAAAATAGTTGGATTACATTTGCCCCAGTTAGAAACCCATTTCCAATTACTTTTCCAAACTTTCATTTCTGCTAATAGCCCAAGAGGCAAGGGTGGTTTGTGGAAAACTCTGTCATAGACCTCCCTCCTCCTCTTCTTGAAGAAATCAAAAAAAGATTTAAAAATAGATGCATCAATTTTCAGTTTAAATTCCACCAGAGAACAAAGGAAACAAACTTCTATGCTATAAATGGTTAATATTATTTTTTAATCAACGGACCCAAAACAATGGAGGCAAACTTGCCTAAAAAGCTACTGAAAAATTCTAGAATTTTCATGAGATGCTTATTTCCATTTTAATACTTAGAAGAGACTCAAAACTCCCAAACCATCGTGGGCAGAAGAGAATGTTTTGACAAGATTGGTGTTGACTAGACAACCGAGCACAGCACTGTAGCTGGAAGAATGTGGACAACTCTTTGTCTCTTAGATTTCTTAGCTCCTCCTGTTCCTCTAGAGGGCCTGTAACCCGACTGGACTTACCGCAGGTCTGAGCTGAGTCCCAGTGGCACTGACAACACGTCCTGGGACCATAATCGTTGAGCCGAGGCCTGTCAAAGCACGACAGCTCGGAACCATTGTACCGAATGTCCTGTGAGCGCAGAGACCCTGAAGGACGGGAAGAGAATCCTGTCAGTGACCACAGTCTCTAATACCCAGGAGCACCCACCAACACCACAGGGCAGCCCTGTACCACTCTAGCTCTTGCGTTTCTAAGAAAAAGATGACTATCATCCAAATTTCTTATTTCTTTTTACACCAAGGCACAACTATGGAAATAATTCGTTAAGACAGCTCCAGATGCACGGTACTTATGTTGCCAAACTTAGATTTTTATTTTTATCTGGTGGCACTGGGACATCCCAGCCAGTTCCATATCCTTATAAAGTCACTCCATCCCTCAGTCCCTCTCCCCCAGATCCTCGGTGTGACAAGAAGGCCATGAGGCTGAACAACGTGCCCTGTTCCTTCAAGAGCTCATTGATCCTCATCTTAATCAAGATTCTGGCCAAACACTTGAATGGCGGTGCTTATAATCGCCTATCACCAAAATACCAGGCAATATAAAGAGCGTCAACTCACAGCTGGGTTTCTTCTCCATAAACTGCCTCTTGCAGTAGATGACACAGAGAATGAGCAGCGCCAGCAGGACGGTGGCCAAGGCACTGCAGATGACGGCGGCCAGAGCTGTGTCCCGCGGGCTGGAGGCTGTGGACGGCATCTTCACCAGGTTGACCTTGACGGTACCTGAGAACCACAGGGAGGAATCAGCGTGCTTGGGACAATCCAGCACATGCAAATGCTTAGACCAAAGGGGACAGTCACCTTTAACAATGGCCTTTCTGTGCTATAACTAAAAAGCAAGAAAAAGTGCGCTGGCTACTTTAAGATGGCTCACACACTGCCTCCTCTTAGAAGATGTGCCTAAGCTACGTCGGTGCCCTTTATCCCAAAATGTGGTGGATGTGCCTCTTCTTCATTCCTTCAACACTTGGGACACACGATCCTTAACATGCTGTCTTCTGGTCATTTCCTTTTAGGTCCACCAGACCAGGACTTCTTTGAGAGCTGGGAATCTTCCTCTTTGTCTCCCCAGAACTTAGTACAGTACCTGGTACACAGTAGGCACTTAATATTTCCTATTTAATAGGAATCAGACTAAGATAAGCTTTTAAGATATGCTGTTTGGGGTAATTTCAGGAAAAACAAGGAGTCAGCTACTTCACCACCTGACAGTAGGCACCCGATTTCTCAGGCAGTAAACATTTTTTTAAATGCCTTGACTGTTAAATTACTGAAGACCATCTAAGTTTTGGAGAAAAGACTTGTTATAGTATGGAGAGGCAGGCATAATAATGTGAGAAGAAGAAAGTCTGGAAAAAGGCATTGTTTCACAGGGCATTAAGAGCAGAGATTCTGGAAGCTGGTTGCCTGAGTCAGCCACTAGCTGGGAGCCCTTGAGCCAATGACTTCATCTCTCGGCGCCTCCCTGAGGCCACCTGTCGCCATGGAGAGGACGCCAGTACCTGCTCCCCTAGCAGCACGAGGATTAAAGGAGTTGTCAGGCTAGTGCTAACTAATCATTGGCTCTTGCGGAGGTGGTGACCCTAATGAGCATTTTCATGATCATTAGGGGTACCGGGATGAGCAAACTTATTTAAACCAGAAAGCTACATTCAATGGAGTCACACCAAATCCTATTCAACTAACACCAAATGACTTTGAGAGAGAAATGAACATTTTGTAGAGAGGCGATTAAGGCTTCTCTTCCACTCAATGAGAAAATGGCCCCCAGAGAGCCGAGGTGGGCCCTCATTCTGCTTCGGCCACCCTCAGCAACTCGTCGCGACTCGCCACGTGAGCCTTCCCCTCTGCTGAGGGGTATTCCAGACCGGCACTGACTGACAGAAATAGAACGCAGGCCTCTTTGTAAGTCTAAGTTGCTTAATAGCCACATTAAAGTAAGGAGAAAGAAGCGGGCAAAATTAATTTTAATATATTTTATGTAACCCAAAATATCTAAAATATTATTATTTCAACATGTCGCCAGTATAAAAACTAATGAATGAGAAAGTTTACATTCTTTATGGCATACTACATTTTCAAAATATACTCACAGCACATGTCAGTTTGGACTAGCCACGTTTCAAGTGCTCAATAGCCACCTGGGGCTAATGGCTATCAAATTGGACGTCGCAACTCTCAAGATGAAAGCCTTGTATCTCTCTCTGTGCAACATGGCTTGCCATCTGGCATCTGTCTCTTTGTCCCTGACTGCAGCCTCACTCCCAAATAAGATTAGTGTACAGGGGATGTGTGACACTTGAGGCTAGAACCAGAAGAGAAACTTTCAGGTTGATATGATCACATCATAAAAATAGGATAGCAGCACTGCACTGCCTATCATTTTGGAATGGGAGTTTTTGGTATTCTAGGCTCACGGATTCTGGGCCACACTGGTAAAAATTCCTTACTGACACCTGGAAAGGCACATGAGCTATATGCCTTGGGCTTGAATCAACAGGAATCACAATCCAATCATACACTGTAAGTGACATTTATTTGTAAACATGTGTCATATATAGAAAATATATCTTATCACTTATTGCTATGCAGAGCTATTATTGTAACAATCAGATAGCACCTAGTAAATGTTCATCTCTTCATACAGCAAGTTAAACAAATTTTGTCCCTGACCTGATGGAGATTAAAATTAAAACAGTCTCCATTGGTGGACAAATTCACAATAGGATGTGTGAAGACAGGCACAGCTGTACAAACACGGACAAATAACTGAATAGGAATTTATATCCTATGCAAGTAAAACAGCAGGCTACCTCGTGGGGGGAAGTGGCTTGGGAACTGGAAACATTATCTATTTGGACCACATGGTTACATTGTAGAAAACCACCGACTCTTTGATGCTTGTGAGAAAGGCAGTTTACCTCAGAGTGAGGACGGTTTCTTTAGGTCAGACTTCCAGTCACGTAACCCAGTCCACCTCAACACAGGGCTACAGGGCAGCTTCCATCAAAGTGAGGTGTGCTACAGGACTTGAGCTGAAGAGCCCAAAGTTCCTAACTGTTCTAACTTTTAAGTTAGGGCCCCCCGTTGATAGAGCATTGTAAATTCAGAAAAACCCTGGGAAGAATAGGAATTTTGGGTTCAAGTAGAATTGTGGTTAGAGTCCTTTAATTTAAATTCTTGTTAAATTCTTTCTAAAATGTGTTAGTCTATTTGCATTAATATAAAAGGTACTGTTTCCAACTTATAAATATGCTCCAGTGGGGCTTTTATTTTTAATTTGGTGGTTTGTGACTCAGGATTTATTTTCCCCAAGACAATCATATAAGTCTTTTTAACACATATCTTTCCAAGGTAGGGTACTAATGCTGTAATTTCAATGATATCTAATTGCCATAACAACCCCAATTTTAAAGGAAAGTACATCCATTATTCTCCTTCTCTAAACATTTCCCCGAACAAGAAAGATCCAGAAGTTCTCTCTCTCAGTTCTTTGACACCTAAGTAAGAAAAATTATCTGTTCACTCTGATACCACCCTCAGAGGGTCCTCACGGGGAGAAGAACTCTGGAAAGAGCATTCGGAATTCTTGTTTACATGCACCTGGTTACGACAACATTTACAGGGAACATAATCTGTTTTAGAGTAAGTGGCTTCATCGTTCTGAGCTTTAATTCTCATATCGAGCAATACACACATAAATGTGGAAGCTATGGGAGATTGGACTGAATATCATTTGATTCTAGAACAGCCCCAGAAACTCATTTGTATAAATTCCTGATATAAGCCTGTTTTTTAATAATTATTTTAGGCTTGAGCAGATAAAGAGGACATGGTGGTCTTCTGATAAAAGCCTGTTTTTTAAACAAGTGTTTTAGACCTGAGCAGTGAAAGAGGACGTGGTGGTTCTGGCTATATGAAGTGATTTGTACGCTATTAAATTATGGTTAATTGAGCTGTTGCTTTGCTGAGAATTCCTCAAAAAGGACTTATCTACTACAAACGAAAAAGTATTGATCATATGTGTGGCTGCTGCAATGATACTGAGATAAAGATTCTTTCTACCCATTTGCCGTGACTGAATTCCCCATCCACAGTTCACTGGGCATACTGAATGCCTGAGAGGAATTTTACTTATACCTTATTTTGATTCTGACAATACTTCTGAAGAATTGGGAATAGGAATATTCACATTCTTTGGAAAGTTTTAACTTTTCCAGGATACAAAGGCATCTCTTACCCTAGCCAATTACGCTATTATATTCCACTATAACCCTGGCACTACTCTTTGGTAGTTGACTTCAGAGTGAGGCCCTAGCTTTAATTTTACAGTCCATTCCATAGCTTCAATTTTACAGTATATGTTTCCTTGGGAGTTCAACTCATTTGAACAATCACATACTGAGTATCTGTTATGAACAAGACATCCTATATGTCATTAAATAACTAGAAAGAGGGATCTGAATAAAAGAAGAATAGAAAACAGAGGTCACCGGCTAAGTTTGGCAAGTTTTTTTTTTTTTTTAAATTAAAAAAATTTTTTTAAAAAGATACTTAGATTACATAAATGTTACACAAAAAAATATAGGGATCCCCATACGCCCCACCTCCCACACCTCCCACAACCACATAAACATCCTTCATTAGTGTGGCATTTTAAAAATAAAGTCTGTTTTTATCCTCTTTGGAGTGCACAGACACACAGAAATCCAAACTGCACAGATGCTTTCCTCTCACCATCCCTCTCTCCCCTCCCCAGGGCTTTGGAATGTAGCTGGAAGGAGGACATCAGACAGACGGTGTATGCAGGAAAGCAACACAGGTTTTCTCCAGTGCCTAACAAGGTGCACACTTGCCTCTGCAGGCGGCGGTGTGCTTTCGTACAGATGTGCATGGCTAACACACCAGCACAGAGAGGTAAAGGTGCTCAAGGGCACACAGCAGAAAGGAGATGGCTTGGGGGTCTGGACAGGCCCTCTGGTCCTTTCCAGCAGACCACACAGCTCCATGGGTCGTGTAGCCTCTGAGAGACTAGAACATTCTGCGGGTTGTGAGCTACATGTAAGGCCACACTCACTCCTGGAGGGAGGGATCAAGCCAGGCCTGAGAGAGATGTGGGACTTTCCTAACAGTAAGCTGTCCTGCGTCGATGGACGCGCTCGCAGCACGAGAGAAATACTGAGTGGGCCTCCTGCCGCCCACATCCTCGTGTCTAGCTAAGGACACGTGAGTAGGAACGTCGAGCCATGGAGGCAGCACTGAGGGTGGAGGAGAGGAAATTCTCTGGAGGTGGCAGAATCTGGGAAGAGCTAGATCAGAGAGGGAGATGCACAAGACACAGGCAGAAGTCTGCTGGAGGTGGCCCTCACAGCACTCTGCTCTGCCTGGGTTTTCAGCCACATCCTGTGGACAACTCTAGCTCAGCTTTCTATTTATTTTTAGATCTGCCAACTTGTTTAGCCACTCCAACTTCCTAGTGCACTTTGTTTGAAAACTGGCTAAACCAAAGATACTTCTTACCAGAGCACACTCCTAATAAAGGGCTCAGGGAGATGTGGTTTGGGAGGAAGGAACTGGCCTTCAAACTAGGGCTCTCGTCCCTTCTCCCTCCTGGCCAGGAACAAGGCTTTTCACCTCTCTGATTCTGTTTCCTCATGGGTTAATTGGGAAGACCACGTAGTGTCTCATTCAGACACCAAGATCCACGGTGAGGCAGAGGCGCCACTGAAAATTTCCCTTCAGGCAGATGAGCTCACGCAGAACTAGCTTCGTGAACACAGCTCAGGCCTACTGCTCAGGATGTCCTGGGATCTCTCCATGACCTGGTTTGTTTCTCCCTACAGAAATGAACATCACCTTTACATTAAAGATTAAGACGAAATAGGATGTTGTATTTCACTGCTCCGAAACTGGTATTTCCAGCTTGAACTGCTTTCCTGATATTCATATATCCAGCTGCCTACTATGTGCTCTTGAATGTTGAACAGGCATTTTAAACTTGTCCAGAAAATGAGCTCCCATGACAACCCCGTCCTCCCCTCTCCCTGCCCACAAAAAAAAAACAAACAAAAAACAACCCTTGTTCCTTTCACGGATCTTGTCCAGATGGAAAAGCTGAAGTCCTGCCATTGCCTCTGCCTGCCACACAATTCCCAGATTGCTGCAATGGCTGCCATAGATCTTTTCTCAAATGTCCCTGACTCAGTGAGGCTTCTCCACCAAATGATTTAAAATTGCAGCCTGCCCCTAATACTTCCTACCCCCTTCCCTGCCTTCTTTTCCTCCATCACGCTGATCGGCATCTGACATTTTAGAGATTCTATGTTTTTTGGTTGTCATTCTCCACTAGGGTGGGAGTGATAAAACCCATCCTTCCTTCCCCAACACACTCATCTGCCACATTTCCGGCTTCCTTTGCAGCTAGGTGTGGCAAAATGACCAAGTTAGCATCAATAGGGGTGAGCAGGAGTGATGGGTGCAACTTCTGAGTCATCTCCAATTACCTCAGACTTCCCTTTCACCTGAGCTGGAAGCAGGGTGTAGCCGCAGCCCAGCTGGGGGTCCTAGAGATGAGGGAGACAGCCAAAGGCTGGCAACAAGTGGGAACTGGGTCTCTGAACGGCATCCAGAAGCAGAGCTGCCCCACCCAGGCCGAACTGGCGGGACTGTTACATAAGGGAAAAATGGAAAAACTTCTATCTTATTTAGGCCACATTTTGGGGTCTCTTTGTTACAGCAGCTTAGCCTTTACCCTAACCCATTATATCCTGCAATAAATAAATGTTCTACGAGGGGGGGGATCTTTGTCAGTTTTGTTCACTGCTGCATGTATAATGTCAATCACGGTTCCTTGCACACAGATGGTACCCGGTAAGTATTTGTTAAATGATGGAATGAATATTTATGAATGAAAATGGAAAACCCTAAGTATTCTGAAAAGTTTATTTAATAGGGAATTCTCCAATCAATAAGCTGAACATCTAATAACTATAGTAGAGAAGAACAAGTCATATATGAATAAATTATGCTTGTTTGGGCTTCCGTTTTCAAAATTTTACTAATGCCTTGTGCTTTGATCAGAGGTATAAGCACATAAAAATAATACATCTGATTTCCTGCTGTATGACATTTCATCTTGGAAATCCCAACATAATAAGAAATGTGGGGATTTTTACTTGTGGATGGCCATGTTTTTCATATGCAATTCACTTAAAAATTAGTTCTGGAATATAAATATGCAAGGTAGGTATTTTCTAATATTTTCCACTAAAGTTTTTTTATCTATGACCTTTATATTTATTTCAAGGAAGCTACAATCCAAGCCATTGCTTTCTGTTGTCTTCTGACAGTAATAACGATGACATCAACAAAACAAACCATATCTAATAAAAGTTTAACAAAATTAAAACAAACCTGATGAATCTATTCCTATCCATGTTCTTTCATTTAAAAAAATATTGACAAAGAACTCTTTGCAAGGTTATAGTTCTTGAGTATAAGCTTTATCTTGTTAATCAAAACTGGTTAAGCAAAAATATCTATGGCCATACTCAACATATGAATTCCAGATGTACCACAAAGGAGTCTGCCAATAAACAAAACAGCTAGATCTTTTTATCCACTGTACATCAAGCACTTTGACATGGATAAATCTAAATCCATATATGCGTAGAGAGTAGATGAAGAAAAGGAGCTAGGACAGAACTCAGGTACACTCTTGAATTAGGAAATTAGATAGAAGAGGAGGAGCCAGCTTCTGAGATAGGAAGACAGCTAGCAGGGAGATCTTCAAGGATGCCTGGAAAAGAATGCAGAGAAGAAGGAAGCCGAAGCTGAGAGGAATTCCTCTGATTTTATTAAGTAACTAGGATACATCAGGATATTTTATTTTGGGAATTAGTTACAGAAAGCAAATTTCAACATTCTGGAAGATTAATCTGTGATTTAAAAAATATATAGTGACCTGCCCATTGTAGCTGCTCACAAATATTTATTTTGGAATTAAACATTAAAATTAACATGTGATTTGGAATTGTGACGCCACAGGTAGAGTGACAGGAGCAACGCCCAGTGGAGGTTTATAATAAATACTAAACACGATCTGTTATTTAAGCAAGATTATTTAAATTAAGAAAATATCTTTTTTCACATGAATGAAAATGGAAGGATGATACTAATATTTGCACCTTTTTCCTAAGGGGTCATTCTGACCTTACTTTTGAAGCTTCCCCCAAGTAAATATATATATTTTTTGACCTGACACCTCTGTGTACCAGCACCTGCGATGGCAAACATCCAATGCCTGCAGCCAGGACAGCCATGTGTGCATGGAGCATGTCGTCAAGGCAGACCAGTTTCAAATGTGCTCCGAGAGCCGAGTTTCCGAGTTAGTGCCCCATGCGGTTTTTATTGATTTTCTTTTTTGAACTGCGTGCACATCAGGGTAAAAAAGAAAGCACAACTATGCACGCACTTTCCCGTTGTAGAGAAACCTTGTAACGTTTGTTTATAAAATAAAGAACTCCTGAGCTCCATCCCTAAGTTCCCTCCTTAGGCACTGCCCTGATTACCTTGCATGTCCTTTAATGACTTAGACGTAAAGGAAGGAAGGCAGACCCCCGAGGTTGTCCCCAGTTTCCTTGGTTTTAATACTAATACTGATGCCTCAAAAGTACGCTTTTATTCTGAGCAGGACCCAACCCAAAGTAAACCTTATGTCTATTTCCCACTTGGATTATCTTTGTCAAGTTGTATCTAAGGGCTGGGCACTAAATGCAAATAAAGTGAAATGTAAAAGCTGGTGCAATATCCCTGGAAGGAAAGAAATCTACAGGGCAGCAATGGCACAGTCAGGAGCCCCAGGCTTGTACCATGGGATGGAGGCCATTTAGGGCCACACAGCAGGACATGGCTGGCGTCCTTCATGAAGACCCCGCATCCTCTGTCCATGCAGCAATTCTGATCTTATCAGCGTCTGTTTTTCTCTGGGCTGCTTGCCCTCCCTGAGGAAAATGTGAAATCTCCTTCTTGAAATACTCAAGGAAGGAGAAAAATTGGGGGGAGAGGGGCGGTTGTATTTATATCCAGTCCATATTGTGAAGGGCTTAGGAGTGGCCTTCATATTTATATTTATTCTCCTATTCTTATATGAGGAGTCACTTAAAATATATTCCCTCTCAATTATTAGTAAACATTGCTCTCAATTACAAAAAGACATTTAAAAAGATAAGTATGGCCAATGTTCTAAAATGGTTCCCATTATCACATTATCTTTTGAATTATAGAATAAAAAGTCCAAATCTTGCAATTAACATACTAGTTATATGAATCAAAGCCCTTTATTGCATCCTGGAAAACTTCCATCAAAATATTTTGCTGACTTGCATATAACACAAGAGCTGTGCTTGGAGAAAAGCAGAAACTCCTTGGAATGACAGTTTCTTACTCTTTCAGTTCTTATCTGCTGCTTGACTCTGCTCTTGGCAAATCTTAACCAAAGCCGGTGGCTTAAAATCATCTCTCTGAGAGAGAAATAGGTAATTGATTAATAATCATTTGGTATTGATAGAACACTATTACAAAGCAAAAGGTTAAAGAGAAGGATGTAGTGTAGATATTTTAATTTTGTGGAAAAAATAGTTGTTTTTAATTAGAGCTACTGATGAAGTAGAAAACAGCAGCCATAACTGTCCAGATGCAAAATATACCTAATAACACACGGACTTAGCAGATACTTAGTGGTAAACATTTCATATAGGTAAAGCATATTAAAGTTGTGTTTACACGGACCTGGTTTTACTAAGTGAGAAACAAAATATCAAAAGCACATATTCCAAAAAACTGATGTTACTTTTTCTAGGTGCTCTTGTGTAGGGAAATATGCTTAAATTGGAATCTTTGCTTGTTGATTCATTTAAGCACTTTGTTTCTGAAGGACCATAGATTAAAATTTTAAAAGGATTACAGTAGAAGTTTCCCTCCACTGGCTCCATGAATATCCCTGGACCATCATTCCCTTTTCCTTCTCTCTCTTCCTGGCTTCAAAACGGTGCACACTGTAATGGTTAAGAGCTTTGTAGTCAACAGTCTGGGTTCAAATCCTCACTGTGTTATCCATCACAGGCAAATGACAATCTCTAGCCTCAGCTTCCTTATCAGTGAGCCCAGGAAATTACAGTACCCACCCCACAGAATTTCTGTGAGAACTGAATGAAGTAATACATGAAAAGGGTTTAGCAGGGTACCTGGCACATAGTGAAACCTCCATAAATGCAAGCCATTCTCTCCCTCACTATTGTTAGGAATCACCCATGGAATCTCAACAGAAATCTCCTACAGAGTAGGCAGGCCATTGAATAAATTGATGGGATGAGTTACTTGCAACTGGTTGTGCACACGCATGCCTTCACAACGCATCTCTAAAGCACTGGAAAGAGAAGAAGGAAAATGACAAAACAAGCCAAACTACTCTCTCCAGAAGTATAGATTCATTTCTTCTAAAAGACATAGCCACACCAACTTTCCTCTAACTAGCTCCAAGGGCTTTACCAAAAATGATCTAACTGGGATCCTTAAGCATGTTACATAACAATAAGCAACAATCAGCAAAATAATGAAACCTCAAGGAATCTGGCAAATGAAATGCTAAAGCCATTAGTAAGAAACTCCTTTAGAAGAAAATCTTTGAAGGCAAATAAGAAAAAGATGTAATTATTGATCCATTACAGATAGCTCTTAGGAGACACAGCAGAGGCACACCTAACCAATTCCTTAAAGAAATCTCTGTGGTTAAGAGCTATGCAAGACAAGTGGTAAGCAAAAAGCCCTCACTTTTTCCTTAAATACATTTTTAGCGAATTCAGCATAGATGAGATGCAAGCTGATGGTAACATAATTGAGTATTATTTTTGTATAAGATTTCCAGATCCTTTTCAAAGGCTTTTTTTCCTTAAACTTATTTTGAAATAACTTCAAACATGCAGGATAGCTGCAAAAAGAACACAAGACCCATACAGAGGACGACAACGTAGCCCTCCCCCAGATACTCAAATACTCAAATTCATCAATCTAACATTTAAACACACTTGCTGTATCATTCTATTTACCTGTTTTCTAAACACTTGAGAGTAGGTTGTACACATCACACTTCCTAAAACATAAAACTTCCACGCGCATTTCCTAAGAACAAGGATATTCACTTACACAACCACCTTAAGTGTGGTTAGCAAGTTTAAGAACTTTAACACTAACAAAAGCCTTCAGTTTATAATGTCCTTTTGAGCCTTTTCTCCTCCATTATTAAGATCCCTTCCAGGATCATGTGCTGCATGTAATTGTTCTGTCTCTTTAGTTACTCTTTCTTTTTCAAATTTGGGGTATAGCTATTTGGATAGAATGGACTAAAATGATATTCTTTCATCGTTACCTGCTTGAGCACTAAGACAATGATTTGGACTTATTAATTTTATTAATTACATAGTGACAAATAAAAACATAAGCAAACACTAAGCTAAGTGACAGGACATGTTTAAATTGCATGCAAAAAAGGGGCATTGAAAGCTAAGAGATTGATAGAAATTACGGTCTGAAAGGAAGACGCAAAGAAGGAACCTTTATTTTCTCATCTGTGGTTTTTTCTGGTTCTACTGTCCATATTTAAATGGTGTCCCTTAGAGCAAAGCTAGGGCAGAAAAAGAAACCAGTTACCTGGACATGTGATTCTTCTCTTTGTGGACAAGCCAATCTAACTTATTAATCTAGAAATCGCCGAGTCTGTACTTTGTGTATGTAGATATGGGCTTGGTTCTCTGTCCAACGGAGACCATCCTTTCCCACTGCACACCTCCCCCAACTGAAGCAACGGCCTCCCACGGCATGTTTTAACAGAGTCCTTGGACAGCCCAGCTCTTTTCTCCTTTGAGACAGCACCACCCAGAGCCCCATCCACTGCACCACCTGCCACCAGCCAGGTGTCTTCAAGTGGTGTCAATGCTGTCTGCTGTTTTTTTTTTTTTAAGATTTTATTTATTTCTCCCCACCCATTGGTTGTTTGTACTTGCTGTGTCTGTTTGTCTTCCTTGTTTCTTTAGGAAGCACCAGGAACCAAATCCGGCACCTCCAATGTAGGCGGGAGGCACCCAATTGCCTGAGCCACCTCCACTCCCTGCCTTGTTGTGTCTCTCATTGTGTTTTCCTTCCCCATTTCTCTTGTTGCGTCATCCTGTTGCGCCAGCTCACGGCGCCTGCCTGTCCCGTCAGCTTGCTGTCTTCTTTAGGAGGCACTGGGAATCTCTGCTCCCTGCTTTGTTGTGTCTCTCATTACGTTTTTTCTTCTTGTGTCTCGCTGCATCTTCTGTTACATTCAGCTTGCCACGCCTGTCCATCATGCCAGCTCGGTGTCTTCTTTAGGAGGCACTGGGAACCGAACCATGGACCTCCCATGTGGTAGACGGGAGCTCAGTCACCTGAGCCACATCCGCTTCCCTCAATGTGGTCTTTAGACTATAAGGTAACATGAAAGCACAGCTTAAGTACAAAGCATTGTCACCATGCCAATGTAGCTTTGTTTTGGTCTTGGCCAAGAAGCCACAGAATCATCATTCATTCTGACTGCAATAAGAACTTTGTGCTTCGATCACTAAAAAAAATAAAGGATGACTTTAGCATATCCTTTCAAATCCAGCAGGTATACTGCTTTGTAAATAGTCTTGCCACATACGTCTTGAATTTCTCTCCTCCTCTTCCTTCCGTACCTTCCTGCCATGGTTCTCACTCATCCTCTCCCACTCCGTCAGGCCCAGGTGCTGCACTGTGGCCAAAGCTGTGCAGAAGCCTGCTTTGTCAGGACCATGTGGGGCCATCGTAACAGTTTGTTCCCCAATTTTGTGAGGGAGATCCCGGGACAAGGGGGCAAATCCCCTGGGGGTGTAGATGTGGCTGGGCCCAGGAGAGGCTCCAGGGGCCATGGGAAGGGAAAGGCTCTGAGGCTAATGCTACCCCATCACATCTGCTGTCACCCAAGATAACTACACATGAATCCTTGTTGAATCTGTTATTAACAGTCAATGGTAAAGATTTTTATTTAATTCTCTAAATTTGGCTTTGGATTTTATTTATTAATATATGATGTGACTGTTTCTAAGCAGAAAATGAAAATTAACTGATATTTATAAAGAGCTGGAATGAACAGCTGTTATTTGCTCACCATGACGAAAAATTATAGCTGGACAAGATATAGAGGTGTCTGCTCTTAATACAGGTTAATCGTCAAGCCTACTCTCAGAAATGTTGATGTGATGCCATAATAAAACTAAAGGAAAACAGGATTTGATAGTCTTCAGCAGCCCAGGGATGGGATTGGGGCAAGTGCGATGGGCGGCTGAGGGGCAAAAGAGTCATAAGTATTGTTAGCAGAGGAGCTGCAGTGACAGGTGACGGAAACGCACCCAAGAAGC
This sequence comes from Cabassous unicinctus, assembly GCA_029593785.1. Taxonomy (NCBI): domain Eukaryota; kingdom Metazoa; phylum Chordata; class Mammalia; order Cingulata; family Chlamyphoridae; genus Cabassous; species Cabassous unicinctus. Next base: position 29,887 of record JAQZBX010018874.1, read on the forward strand.
CCTGGGAGAGGGCGGCAGGGCAGGACTGGGGCGCTCCCTCCGCGGGGCAGGAAGAGAGTGACCCGAAGGCTGGAGCTTGCAGAGGGGGACCCTGAAGTTTAGTCGGGAGCCAGTGAGTTTCCAGAAATGAGGAAATCCAAGGCAGGGGCCAAGTTTACTGCGACACTCCAGGTTGCTGAGACTTGGGGCGGGAGACTGGCATCTCCCAGGAAGCTGAGGGCTACTGCTGAGTCCCTGGAAAACACGGGGCACAAACAGGGACAGCCCCGAGAAGGGGACGAGCACGACAAAGCCAGGTTTTCCCCACTTCCCAAAGAGGCATGCTTTTTCCATTCGAGGCCAGGAATCCCAGCCTGAATGCAGAGAGAAAGACAAACGATTCTTCAAGGCCCAACGTTTGCTCCTTTTCTTCTTTTCCAAAGCACGTTCCAGTACATTCGCGCTCACAGCCATCTCCTGCTGCTGCAAACATTCTTAAACTCAGTTTCTGCTGTTTTTCTATCTTGCCTCCAGGTCATTGGGCCTAAAGAACTGGCTAAACAGAGGTGTCTGCACTCTGCTTCTCACCAGGGTTCTGCAGGTGGAATACCATCAGGCATGTCTTTGAGGGAAAGAAGGAAAAGAAGGGAAGGTGGAGAGTGCAATGCCCACAGGAGAGCGGGCTTAGGCAGGGAGGTGGACCCTGCCCGGGGGCTGGCTGGTTGTTACCACAATGTGCTGTTCAAAGAAACCCCGTGATGCCGAGAGGGAGATCCCGGCTTTAGCTGTCTAACCTTGGCCCTTGGTGGGTAATAAGAATAATAGTTTAGTTTCTGTACTTTAATTACCATAAATACCATAATTAACACATTAAAAAAATCACAAGCCAAGAAATGGCAGCAGATTGTCTACGGTATTTCTCTGCAAATATGGCAAAGTTAAAAGGGTTTTCCCTCCTTTCGATGATGTTTTTCTCTTTTTCATCTTTCCACGGTCTCCTAAGGTCTGGCTGTGTTTATTTGTCTGGTGGGACAATGGCGCTTTTAAACGTCTGCGCCAAGAAACAGAAAAGACACCATAAAAGAAACACGTTATTATGGCGCTGAACATCTGTGCCGAGGCCTCGGCAAGCTCAAAAATAGTTTTGTTTCAATTGGGACGCACAGACAGGACTGCCATCTGGGAAAGGGAACAAAGATAGGAAACTTGGGCTACTGCCCTTCTAGTCCAGGGGCCGGCCTCTCCTTAACCCTTTGGCTGCCAATCTCCGTTTCTGCTCCTGGACTTCATGCCTCTGGGAAAGCATGACCCTGCTCATGTTACTCGCTCTCTGGAGAGGCACGCTTTCACCTTAGAACTCTGCCCTGAAATTCTCAGGTTCCCTTTCATTAGTAAAGTGGGATAATCCGTATTCACCTCACTGTATATTTAAAGGAGTAATCTTCTGTGAAATTATTCTAAGATGATGAAACACAAATTGTTTCTGCTCATTAGCTTCCAAGTAAGAAAACAATGTGAATATGGAATGCATAGTTTAATATGGCTGATTGGGTCCAGATGGAAAAGGAAATCTGGATTTAGATTGTGTTTCCTGCTATCTCCTATTTTATTAATTTATTGTAATTTTTCCAGTTGACAGGACACATGGTAAAGAGAGCCACTGGGTTAGGTCGGGAAGACGACGTTTCATGAGGCTTGGAACACAAAGTAAATTCAGGAATTCAATCCATGCTTTAAGGCTGCTTTAAAAATCCTCAGGATCTTCTTTTAGGGCTCGAAGAAATAGGGACAATTAAAATAACTTGTTAAATAACTTGTCTGAAAGTCACACTGCCTTTGGGTGGACTAAGACTTAAGTCAACCCTTCTTCACAGTTAGCATTAAATGAGCTAACCCACGAGAAACCTCAAATGTTTCCTATTAGCCTCGGGATGATTAAATGAGGTAGTTTTGTGAAAGTAACCTTTAGATAGTAATTTGTATTAAATATTAGAGAGACATCTCCCTCTTATTCTTTTTCGGTTCTTCATCTGACTCCCCAGGGCCTAAAATAATAGAAAACATTGATGATGATGTTAAAATCAGTGAAGAATATTTGCTATTCTTCCAAATTTGTGTTTGTCTCAGTTTTAAAAAAATAACCAAAAGCCCTTCTTCCATAATTTTTATTGCCAGCACAGGGAGCAAACAAAATATAAATCTACTCAACAACTCTTGAGAAAGAGGCAGAAAGCCTGTTCCTCAAAGTGCATACGTTTATTTTGTATCTGCTAAAAACACTGCGCTTAACTCGTTTCCCTGCCTCTCTCTTGACACTCCTGACGTCTGTTCTCAACAGCAACTAGAAGGATCTTTTGAAAACTAAGTCAGATCACAACATTCCTGTATTAAAAACTTCTCATCCCATTCAGAGCAAAAAGCAGAGTCCCTCCGCTGGCGGCGGATACCCGACACACGTGCTCCGCGCCAGCAGGCGGCGCTGCTCTCTGCTGGAGCCTCTGCAGGAACTTCCTGCCCGGGGCTGGCTCCGCCCCCTGCCCAAGGCGCGCCTTATTTAGGCGGCCTTCCCAGACCACCTTATTTTGAATAACACCCCTCTCATCCCTCTCAGGCGGTAGAATGCGACTCCTTCAAAGTGCTCAGAACAGAGTAGGCAGTGGGTATATTTGTCAACAAATGAGAATATCAACTAATAGGCAGATAATTCACAATCTGGAGAGATGTTTTTACAAAGCACTTTGCTGATACCTAGACTAGCACTAGGCACCCAAAAAGTCCTCCCCAACATGCTTCCTGGGTTCAACAGCCTAACATCAAGAACTTTAAAAAGTAAATCTTCTCATTTTAAAGGAAAGCACACACCCACCTATCACGAACTCTTCAGAAATTATTGATTTTCAGTGACACTTTTAAGCGCAAGAGTCAAGATTTTGTAGGAACTCATTTAAAGACAAAATTACATACCATAACTCTTTGGTCTCTTGGTAGAAAATGACACATGGACAGGAAACACTGATATATACATAATTTTTTTTCAATGCAAGAGAACAGAAAGACGTCCGAATCATATCTTCGAAACAGTTCATAAAAAGAACCCCTGTGAGTCTACTCCAAGAAGGTCAATGCTTTAAAAAATTACTTCCTCCTTTTAATTACAATTAAATTACTATCAAGAAAAAGATGTTTCTTGAAAATTTAATTAAGGAAATGGTTACACAATTCATAATGTAGATTAAAAGTCTCATAAATACATAACATAGTTTCTCTGAAATGGCCAAAAGAGTAAATGGAGCAGTTAAACTAATGTTTTATGCTTAAAAACTCCAAGTGAGATATTATCTTAAAAATTAATTCTAATTTGAAATTTGACTTCAAGCTTCCATTTTTTTTTCACTTCCTAATACCTTTTCAAACTTAAGAGTTATTTTACAAAAAAAAGGAAAAAAGTTATTTTACACCATTTTAAGAAGAGAATGATCCAATTATATTTCATTTCCAGTTTTTAAATTTTTTTTCTATTTTTCAATTATTTGTAAACTCTCTTTCCTAGTCCTTCCAAGTTCCCCCTTGAACTCAGCACATCTCTGTGTCAGGTGGACCTGGGTTCAAATTCCATCTCCTATTCCACGTGACTCGGTCAAGTCTCAGCTGTGATGCGAGGGCATCAATGCCATCCACACCACAGAGAATTACAGAAAATCACTGCAAAGTATGACTGAGAAATGCAGATGCAGTGTCTGGTACATTCCAGAATTCTAGAAATATTTGCTATTCTCAACTCTTCTGGTACTTCTCTTTTCCCCTCTCAAAATGATGTTTCTCCAATTCAAGCCCCTTCCTTAGGCAGTTGACCAAGGAAGTGGCCAGACACTCACCCATGTTTAAAAGGAAAGGAAAATTCTAGTTGATGGGCTAAGGTCACATATTCTATTTCCCTTTAGGATGTGAGCCTGCAGAGTTCAAAGAGTTCATCTCCGGGCCCAGTCGGAGATCTCAAGTAACTACCTCATGATCACTGCTTGGCCAGATAAAAAAGAGTGATCACTAAGCCTAAAATGTGACTGTTTCCACTACAGGTTTGGCATAAACAGTTTGAGTTTCTCCATCAGCTCACGTTTATTTATTTTAAGCATTTAAAGGGCACACACTCACATCACTCATCTATTTGTAAAAGTGCACAACTTCATGAAGCAGGCTTGCTGGTTTTCACATTTTTAAAATAAACTATACTTAATCTAAAATTCACTGACTTTAGTGATGACCTTTAACAAACAACCTGTTTCTTCGGGAGTAAATATTTAAGCCAGCTCATTGGCTTTAAACGTCTAAAAGAGATTGGAGATAAAAGCCAGAGAGGTTCGATTTATAGCTAA
>JAQZBX010018875.1:0-16024 GCA_029593785.1 Cabassous unicinctus
GAACAGGACTATAAGACCACTTACACTACAGCATGAGACTCAGATGGCAAAATCTCTCCTGTATCCTTATGCAGTCTCTGTTGACTGAGGCCTGCTAATTCATTCTTATTGGGGGAAAAAATCCTTGTGAGAGTTAACCCAAACAGATGATAGCCCATCGGGAGGAGGAAAATTTTCTCCAATTCATGATAGAATGTTACTTTTAATCATCAACACTCTTTAGGATACTGTTTTTGTAAGTTAGATTATGGATTACCCAAACACCTACATTTTATAAAGCAGTCACATGTTTTTGAGACTTTTTTAACTTGAAAAGAAAGGTTATATTTTAACAAGAGAACTGCTACATCTTCTAACTAATTCCCTTTATGGAAACAAAAATATAATAATCTATAACCCGTTGCAGCTGTTTGGCTAGAATTACCAATTACCTTCAATGCCTAAGAGATACTTTTCAGATTTTTACAAGTCTGCATACTAAATTTTTAAACCAATTTTCTTAAAAAGGATTGATAAGATTTATACTCTTTTAAGGCATATGACGACGCATTTCACTTTATATTTCACTTGAATATAAAATCAGGTCTTTACATATCTGGAGGGAAAGTGAGTCAGGGATTAAAAATAAAACAAAACAAAAAAAGCTGTGATCATTTTAAAAATCATTTATATTAGGTTTTGGAATGTGCTTTTTGCTTGTATTTGAATATGGGTGTGGCAGATTTATGGGAATCCATGTCGAACAAATAAAATCTTAGGAAGAAAAGCAGGAAATTTGTACAATATTTCCTCGTCCCCAACTCTGCTCCTGAAAGCTCCCCCCACCCCCAGCAGTTGTGGAGGACCTGCTATTTTTCAGACAATTGCAAGATTTCCAGATAGGTAGCTAATTGTGTGGTTTCCCAGCACCTCTCTGCAGGCAAAGTAAATAAAGGAGTTTAGAAAAGAGACAGCACTTTAAATAACCAGATTATGTGGAATCAATAGGAAATGCTCAGGAAGTTAATAAAGCAATTACTTAAGGAAAGTGAGTGCTGGCATGGGGGCGGGGAGCTTGAGAGAATAAATGGTGTACATTCTCTCTAATGTGGATAAATAATTAAGAGTTGGCTATAAAGTTATCAAGTATGCCACTGCACATGCCTGCCCGTCTTCGACTCCCTCTACTTCCCGCAATTAATTTTTCTTTCTTTCTCCTTCTTCGAACAGATGAGTGTGCCTCCCTTATCCTCACCTGTCTGTTTTGCCAGTTTTTGGACTGTCTCCTGATGCTCCCGGATACGTGCGAAACAGTGTGTACCAACGTATGCTGCGCGTCTCACAGGTACTACCACACCTCGGATGAAAACCCCTCTCAGAATGATTGCAACTGCAACTGCGACATGGACTGCAGCCTTTTTGAACCCTGCCAGGAGACCAGCGAGTGTCTGGAGCTGGCCATGGAGATTTCAGAAATCTGTTACCGCTAGCATTAAGGAAGTAATCGCACTCCGTCAGACCCTTTGGCCACCGTGGGAGCCTTCATCCAACCAGACTGTGATTTCCATGTGCTGAAATGTAAGGACTGTACACATTTCTTGGATGCTATAGGCCATTTTATTCTGCACCTGCCTGGGAAAACTAGTATTTCAACTAAATGGTCTTGTTCCAAATTTCACAATCGCATGGCTCGCTGAAAAGTAAAATTCTTGATCACATATGATGAATGAATCTTAAACACCTCTTAAATACCATAGGTACAAGATGTTTCCTGACTCTAAAATGGCATGCTAAACCACTTTGTGTATTGCACTCATCAGCTTGCATCACAGATCCAACATCATTCACAAATTCAGAACAAATTAGTGCATTCTTTTAGAACTGGCATACATTATCTCATCTTTCTAATGGACTCATGCATAAACATTATGCATTGTTGGTTATTATTAATAATGTATTGTATAACATCATTTTGTAATTAAAAATTTATTTACACAATCTCTTTAAATTCACTTATATGTACAGTTTAGGTAGGAGAGGGAATTAAATGAATTAGAAACCATGTTCCTGTAATTACAACAGATGTCTCTAAAACATCTCCAGTGAATTTCGAATATGGTGTATTTCAAGAGAGTACTGTAAATTCTAGACATTATTAAATGTCTATGACTATGTCATAACAGGTTATGCATATTCTTAATTTGTTACAGAAAGGCTCTTCTTTATTCTAATGAACATAAATGGGAATTATGTGCAAGTTTCAAGAAAATGACCTCAGATAATCATTTCTTCATTTTCCTCATTTCTGTTTGTCAGGTATAATAAGCAACAGGATATTAAAACAGAATCAGGTCATTTTACCAATCCATCCTTTCTATAAGCACCCAAAAGAATTACACATACAATTACATATTCAGCCCAGTTTTCAAATACATGTGCTGCAGAAATCACAGATTATTTTCTTTTTCTGATGAAGTAATTAATAATTAAATTGAGCACTTCATACACACAAAAATTAAGGTGTGGTGTAAACTGGAAAGTGATTTTCAACTCAAATAAATGAAAAGAAACAATTAGGAGGAAAAAGCACAGCTATGTTGGAGTTACTTTGGAATCTTTACTTTCTGTAGGCATGACTCTATAGTTGCCAAGCAAATATATTGCTCATTAATTTGTGCTTATATATTCCCACAGAGATATGCCAATATATTCATTGAGCATAAAATAGCATAATATACCAATAACCAAACAAAGAAGAGAAAAGTGAATTTGAGAATTGAGGGAATTTTTTTTTTTATATCTAGGCAAACAAACAAAAAAATTCTGAAATATGTTTTTGCCTGACTTAAGTTAATTTCAGGCAAAAGCAACCTTCATTTCATTTCTATAGTATAGTACATTTTTCTACTCTATAATAATTTCCCCCAAACATTGAAAACGAATAATCTTTTAAAAATATTCTTATTTGCCTATCCTGTTACTCCCAAACCATAGAGCATGAGAGTGCCCCCCAGTCCCAGGCTAACCAAACACTTTAGTCTCTCTGCTTTTCAGAAGCTCAAAGAGACAACTTTATACTCTATGCACAGAATTTGGAGATTAGGGAGAAAAATTAGACTCTAGAGCAGCAGGAAGGAAGCACAGGGCTATTCTTATCTAATATTCTCATTTTTCATAAGAGCACATGGAGGCCCCAAGAGCTGAAGTGACTTATCCAAGCTCATACAGTGAGTTTAAGGCAGTGTCGGGAACGCTCTAACTCACGGTCTAGTTTTCTGACTCTATAGTTCTCTACTTCTTAGTCCAGCTGGTTCAGCTGTTCCAACTGTTAAAATATTAAAATACTACTAGACTGGGAGCAGATGTAGCTCAGTGGGTGAGCTCCTGCTTTGCATGTACAAGGTTCCAGGTTCAATCCCCAGTAACTCCTTAAAAAAAAAAAAAAACTACTAGACTGACTGATATATAGTTGCCACGTTGAATTCCTTAGATCTCCTCCTACACCCCCAGCCACCCTGTCCCCTCTCAGAGGACCAACCTACCTCCACACCATCCTGCAGCTGAAGGAGTATCACCTGGAGCTGCCTCAGTCATATGGCTCCTGCTGTCATTGATCAGGACATGCCATATTGGTATTAAATATTTTGACCACTGTCCCCCAATACTTTGTAGTCTATACACTCCCAAATTATGCAAAGATCGTGTATTTCAAATTTGAGTAGAATGCTTGTCAATTAGAGACATAAAAGTCACCAGGTCTTATTATTAATGTGGTCAGAATACTACAAGATCTTTCTGTGGCCTTGCTTACCACGGTTTGTTAACTTGTACCTCAGTTTAAGAATTCACCCTGTTATAGCAGAAAGGGTCGGTTATACAAAGTGTGAAATCTCTTTTCTTTATAACCAATAATAAAACATCATCGTTTTTGCAAACATGAATGGCTCTTTCAATTGAATTCTTACACAATAAAACACACACAGCTGAGAAAATACAATTGCAGAGGTAAGACAGATCTGAGAGAGATGTGGTTATTGATTAAATACAAATACCAGAATCTGCAAAGGCTCAGATATTTTCTGCAATAATACAGGTCTGTAAATATAAATAAAGACAATGCTGTTCTTTAACATGGTGCTTCGTAGGGAACAGAGCATTCCTATTTAAGGAAGCACACTAGAATAAACAAGATTTGGGAGCATACAATCTTTATGGAAAATAGGGAACAGAGATTTCCTCACAGCAATATAACGAGATAGTTACCTTGTCTTTGCTTTGCTCAATGGATTTTTATGAAACCACTGCTTCTCTAAAAGCCCACAAAATATGGAAAGCAGTGAAGAAATGAAGTTACATTTAACTTGCTAATGAAATTTTCCCACTACATACGCTGAAAGGCTTACAAAATTAATTATCAATGCTGGATAATCAAACTTAATAGAGCAAAAGTTCCTTCAGATTTTTTCCGAGGGACTTAGAAAACATATTAAGATAGAAACTGTTGAAATCATCATATAGGGGCATACCAGCATTTTTTTCAAGGATAAATGTGTAGGTGGAAAATGTTTGAAGGACAGAATTCATTGCCTGGTGCTTCTAAGTTTCTCCCTTGACAAAACGGTGTAAAAGAATACATACGCTTAAATGAGGTACTTTGGCTATAAAAAATTTGCCCATCAAATACTAAGTTCCCCCAGACTACAAAAACTGATGGTCTCTAATAAATATAAATACTTGATTTAATAGTTCGTTGGATGTTCTTTGAAGGAGAAATCTGAATAAGAACCCAAAAAGTTGCCAACTAGCACCCCATTTGGGCTGTGTACAAAGGCAAAGTGAATAGAGTTGAATATTTTCCTACTGATTTTCATCAATCCAGGACCTGAATTGTACTACTAGGCTCCTCAACCAGAGGTCTAGCCAGCCGGCTCCTAACATTACAAGGAAGGAGCCCAGGAGGTAGGGAGAGGGCAAGGAAGGGAGGCAGGGGCAGGACTGGCATTATTATTTGGATAAAAGTATCACCCACCTTCTGGTCTACCATCTTGATATGCTTCACAGCCACTAACTCTAAAGCAGTAGTTTTCAAATGGGGACAATGTTCTCGCCCGCCCCAGGGGACATTTGGCAATGTGACAACTTGGTTGTCACAATAGAGATGGGCAGATGTTACTAGCATCTAGTGGGTAGAGGCCAGGGATGCTGCTACACATTCTACAATGCACAGGATAGAACCCACCAGAAAGCTTATCTGACCTAAAATGCCAGTGCTGAGATTGAGAAACCCTGCTCTGAAGCTTTTAAGAAGCTGCTTTCAGTGCCAATGAACCATCACCAAATTTACTTAAAAAAAAAAAAAAAAAAACCTATTGCAAATAGGTTGCCAGATAAAATACAAGATGTCCAGTTAAATTTGAATTTCAAACAACAAACAATTTTTCAGGTTATGCTCCAAATAGCACATACTGTATACCTATACTAAAAAAATATTGTCTTAATCTGAAATTCAAATTTAACTGGGTATCTTGTATTTTTATTTGCTAAAGCTGGCAACACTGGTTCAAAAGCCTCTGCATTTTGAGAAGTAATCTTCGGAAGTGATGACCTTTCAGCTCCTTGCCAGACTCCAAGAGAGAAGCAGCTGTTATCTCTTCGGTCAGAGGCCAGGACATTCATCGCGCCACATTTTATAATGTGATATGATTTAAGACAGGGTGGGGGAACCTGTCATAAAGATCAGTTCCAAAGCATGACATCCTTTTCCTTTCTGCCTCAGGCTTATAGAAGGCCCTTGCCTTGGGCTAAGCGAGTCATGACTTGTTCTCTCAGTTTCACATCCCCATTGGCACCGGAGGAGGTACCTCAGCCAAGGGCTAGCCTGATTCAAGGGGTAGGAAACAGAAGTGTCCACTTCATCTCGAGGCCTAAACCACATTTTCTGATTCTGCCTTGCCCAGCAAGCCTTGTCTTGAGAAGTACTTGCACAGCTTTAAGGGAGCACTTCTTCCTTCATCTAAGCTCCTTCTGTCAGGAACCCTGTGGAAATGGGGTGAGTGGGAGGGCGAGATTAAGACATTTCTTGTTCCTGGATTGCAATACTATCTACTAACCCTCAAACTTCACTCTGCATTCTCAGTATATAGTTAGGGGTGGACCAGAGAGGCTGACATACTCCTTTCCCTACATTATTATTATTTCCATTTATTTTATAGGTGAGAAAAAACATTGCACAGAACATATTTAAGTGCTTTATCTACATTATCACAATTCTCTGAACAGGCCTATGAAATAGGTTCTATTGTTATTCCTATTTTCCTAAGGGAAACAGAGACTTAAAAAGATTAAGTAACTTGCCCAGTGGCACACAGCATACAAGCAATTGCCACAAAGTTTGAACACAGGTCAGATAATTCCACTGCCCAAGTTTGTAACCACTAAGCCTAAAAGTTGTGTATATGAAAAATGATCAAACCAAGATAAAGTTCAAGTATTCACTTTTGAAGCAATCAGAAAAAGACAATGACTATATTCAAAGAAAAGCATTTGCTGATAGTAAATTTAAAAAGTTGTTAGCCTATGCAATGATTAGAGTTTGGAACATCTTCAAAATGCTTTTAAGATATATACCCAATAAGTAATAAATGCAAAGTCAATGTATTGCCATTTAATCTTTATGTCAGTAACTCTGCCTCATACCTCTATGGTTAGGAAGACTTAGATTTTAGTGTTCCATCTTAGCAAAGCAACTTTGCCTCAAGAGAGTCCACCCTGCACACTGAACCCAGGCCAGTCCCTCATCAGCATTCCACCAGAAGGCTCCAGGAGCATGGATTGTTTTCAATCAGTCAACAACACTACAGTCACCAAATGCATTCTCATACGTAGACCTTTTATCTCAAAAGCTATGCAGAATCCAAGGTCACAGCAACCTCTTTTACGGTTTATTGTTTCTAAAATGTACTTAGAGTGAATTTACAAAGCCACAACTTATTTTGTGGATGCAGAGCTTTCATTAAGTTCAGCACTCTCCAGCATCCTCTTTGTTTCCTCTTTCAGCACTTTCTGCCTATGATTCCTCATTTAATATCAAGTTCCCGTAAATTTTTTTAAAAAATAAAATAAGAATATCGAACAAAATTCTCTCAGTAGCTAAGCTACTCATCATTTGTAATTGAGGCTCTTCGGAAAGCAGCATTAACTTTTCAAATCTCTGTCGTACAAATTTACAATATCAGGGGGAGGAAGGCAAGAAGCCAGCACGGTGCCGGTGTCACCACTCTGCCATTATTATAATCATATAAATGCCAGTGTGAGCATGGTAGAAAACCACCTGGCTCATGAAGTGAGTTTGTGGAACTGCCCCCTAGGTGGTGAGATGAGATGGGGCTCTAATGATGAAGAAGGGTATCAGCAGATCCACAGACCCCATGAAGTTAGCTCACTTCTTTGATGACCCTCATTCTGAGCAATTATATGCATGAATTCATAGTTTCGATCTGCTAGGTTCATGTTTTCATTACATTTTTATAATAATGTATTAGCAGCATATTTGAAATAACTTTGAGAATGAACATGTCTATGTAGCACCAAAATCATCCTGCATGCTACCAGTGGTACTTGCATAATATTTTGGAAAAAAACTAGGTTGAACAAAAACAAGAGTGAAGCCAATTAGGTGACCAGTTAGAGGCTAGTGCCCAGCTCCAGGGAAGATGTGGTAGAGGCCTGGACAAAGATGATGGCTGTGGAGTGAGTGGTTGTGGGGAAAGAAGGAGAAGTGAGGGTCAACTCCTGGGAGGGCCTTGAATGCCAGTCTGTAAATTAATGAGGAGCTGATGAATAGCCACTGAAGAATGACAGGGAATGACATGATTCCAGCAGGGCCAGGGGAAGACTGACCACGGAGCAGTGGACAGGACACATTAAAGCAAGGAGTGACTGTGGGCTAACAAAGGAGCAAGTGCAATAAGGCTCGGGGTGATGAAGGCCTGAAATAAGATGGTGACAAGTAAAACGGGAGGGAAGAGATGGATGGGAAAGAAATTAGAAAAGGACCATTAGTTCTTTCTCGAACTCTTCTTATTTTAAGACTCAAATATTCCCTACTGTCTCTCACATATATGAGTCATGAAGCCATTATTTTCATTAGGGAAGAAATGGTTAGGGGTGGGGGACGGGGAGTTTTATTCCAAGTGGAAAGTCAAGGTATATTTTTAGCTACATTAAGCCAGCCTTCTGCTGCTCTGCACACTGATGTAATTCCAACATAAAACATAATCTATAATATTCCAGAGGAACAAATCCAATTCTTGGTCATATAAATTTTCATATAAGTCCATCACAATTCATTCCCCAAACATCTCATTCTCTTTGAAAGCCAGAGCTGCAGCGAGTGATCAAAAAGAGTAGTTTAAAATTGCTCTGGAATTTCCAGAGATGCTAAATCTAACCTGCCTACGGCGCAAGAGCAATCCCCCTAACTTTAAATCAGAGGTAAAGAATTTTACGTTTTAAAAGATATATTCCTCAAAGTTTATCACAGTGTATTAAAGTCAAATGTGAGTTATTACTTACCAAATCTGGAGCTGATGTCTCCCCTTGATTACCCTAGGTAGGCGAGAATAAGTATCTTCCAACCAACATATTTTTTACCTTTTCATCTGCCTCTTGCTATTTACAATAGAGTGAAAAATAATAGTCAAGGAGTGACTTTGCAGGGTTGGACAAAGTGCAAATCCCATCTGACTATACCCTAAATTGTATTCCAGGCCCCTGGCAAGTTCTGCTGCCTGGAAACTGACTTCTCAATAGCTAGATTGGTCCTGTAGGAATAATCAGTGAAAATTCATCTGATGAACTTTCAGCACATTTGCATTGGCTTAGAACCCAGTGTATATATTATAATTCATGCCTGAATTTTCTTCTTCTGCCTTTGCTGGGGCATTCTGCACAAGGGAGACAGCTACACCATGATTAGGATGCCCTGTGAAATCCTAAAACAAACAGAAACTTTATGAATAATGCCGCTTACACAGAAAATTTCTGTCAATGCTTCTGGTTTTATCTGTTGTCAACAAAGCAATTTTCAGTAATACAAGATTCCACCTATGGGCTGAGGAAGGTTTTAGATTAGAGTTCATCCTTTGGTTTAAAGTTATGTTAGAAATGTTACAATTCTCTGTGGGTTGGGCAGAATATTACCAATCTGAATTGGAGGAGTATCCCAAAGGTTCACAGTCCCAAACATAGTCCCTTCTGGTATTTGGGGGCATTTGGGCTATTAGGAGATTTCTGCTCCAGAATGCCCTTGTTATAACACAAATACATTCCATGAAAAGGTATCATGCTCATCATGTAATAGTGGACAAGAAGGCTGACATCTACAGACAGACATGGGTTCAAATTCTGCCTCCACCGTGTACTACTAAGTGCACTGAGTTAGTAACTTCACCTCTCTAAGCCTCGGGTTCCTTATCTTTAAAATGTGGTTAGTAACACTGACCCCATTGGGTAATTCTTAAAAGAGATAGCTCAGCAAAGTCCTTCAAGAACTGTAGGCTTAGTACAGTACACTTGCTAAATTTTAACTATAATTATTATTCGTATCACTACCCAGTTCATCTGTTTCAATAACACATGAGAAATGTCTTTGCTTTAGTTCTGCACATTCCCACATCATATCAATTTTTGAAAACTTATTCCATATTTGTGAGAGGTTGAATCATGGACCCCAATGAAAGACACAGTCTTAATCTTAATCCGCATTCCTGTGATTGTGAACTCGTGTATAAACAGGACCTTTTGGAGAGGTTATTTTTAGGTAAGGTGCGGCACAACTGAATCAGGGTTGGCCTTAATCTGATTACAGTAGTCCTTCATAAGCAGAAGAAATTCAGATATAGTCAGTCAGAGGAACCAGAAACAGTGGAAATGGTAAGGGCAGACAAAAGGAGAGAGAGATCACCATGTGACAGGAGGCTGAGATGCAAGTCAAGGAATCCCAAGGCTTGTGGCAAGCCAGCACCAGAAAGCTACAGACTTGGGGGAGAAAGCATGGCCTTGCCAACACCTTGATTTGGGACTTCTAGCCTCTGAAACCATGAAGTAATAACTGCTTGTTGGTTAAGCCAACAAGCCAACTCATTGTGTGGTATTTGTCATAGCAGCTGGCAAACTAAGACAATATATCATGCTTTTCATTATTACTGGATTACTCCTCCAAGAAATGAGCATTTCCAATTCCCATATCACTTTATTTTTCCTTCTCTTATGATACTGCAGCATTTTCTCCAGAAATTAGGAAAATCTTATGACAGCAGGTAATTTTAATGAGCACTTACTATGTGCCAAGCACTGTATGAATGGCCTTCTGTGTATTATCTCATCAATACTCCCAAACAACTTCTAACATAGATATTATGATCCCCATTTTACTGATGAAGACAGTGAAGCTTGCAGAGTTAAATAACTTTTTAACACCAAGGTAACACAATGGCAGAATAGAGGGATATTGAATCTTAGGAAATGGTCTGATTCCAAAACCCGTTAACCAAAATACTCTTAACCACTTTGTTACAAAGACAATAAAAAGAGAGTTTAAGACCACCATGGCTGAAGGCCAAGTTGGCCAACTCACCACTTTGAAGGTGTAAAAATGTAGGGCTGTGGGAAATAAGCAGAGATGAATATATGAAGTAGATTTCCTTAGAGAGAACTGTGCTCTGATGCTCACTGTCCTATGATGCCTTCTCCAGGAAAGGGGTGGGGTGTCTGCACTTCCCCTTAATCTAATGAAAGGGACTTAATGTGACTCAAAGGGCTTGATATGTGCCCCATGATTTATATGGATGAAGTGGACTATGTTGACTCCCATTCAGGAAATCAGAAGAGTAAGCTACTTTGGTAACAGAGTGAGGGAGAATTGTCTTTGTCCAATTTTATTTTCCCAGGCCAAAGGAATTGTAGGTGGGAGATTATTCTCCACAATGAGGACCCTAAAGAACTTCAAAAGTCACCATTAAAGAAATTGGCACCTTTAAACATATGTTGGATCCAGGGAACATGGAACCATCTTAAAATGGTATCAATCAAATAAAGAGCTTTCTTTCCTCTTTACCCTCCCCTCTCCCACCCACAGGTACAGCTGAGAATGTGTAGGGAACTTCCAAGCAAACATTTCAGCATGTGGAAAGAAAGGGTGTTCTGAGCCTTTTTATTATTTTTCCTGGGGCAAGTTGTACGCCATGGATGAAATTTTAATATGGCCCTTCCTTTTGTACTAAACTGCAATTAAGGTCTTCCTTGGAATGGAGAAAGGCCCAAGTTTTGTGGTGCATGGTACTTAAAAATTGGGGGAACCTCTTTAAGAATCAAGAATGCAAAACTATCTCAATTTTGCCATTTTATAAAACGTATATTAACATGTTGAAAGGGGCTCTGCACAAGCGATGGGCTCTGAAGCTTAAGCAACCTTAGCTTCAAGGTGAATCCTTCTGGTTGGGATACTAAGGGACAAGTCTCTCTGCAACGTATTCATGGAGACTAACATTCAAAAAGAATAGCAATTTTACACCTGACCAGAAAGAGCCTTAAGAAGGGGCTTTGCATATGCTAGCATTGCCCTTAGGTATACATAATCCTGTCTTAAAATAAAAGGGCACAGCAAAATTGGCCCACTGTGCTTAACAGTACACAATCCATTAATCTCCTATGGCACCCTTGCCGACAGGAATCTCAGGCCCCATTTCGGGAGTCTTCCCAAGGATTCTTTATAAAAGTGACATACTTGCATATAGTTATTGTACCAAGTGCTTACAACTAAATTATTCAGTGGGATCTGAAACTCCAAATTTCAGTTTTAACTTACCCTACTGTTTTGTTTTGTTTTTAATTAGAGAAGTTGTGGGTTTACCCTACCCTACTGCTTTAATGTCTTCTTTTGCATCTTTATTTATGGTTATCCAAAAATCTAATTAGTTAAGAAACCAAAAAGGGTTAAAGGGAGGGAGAAAGTTGGTTAACTGTTAAAATTTCATTCATAATGAACTTCCACATAGGTGGAGCTAAGCCATAATCACTCTAAATAGTTTAAAAGGAATACCCTTTTAGCTAAGGCATAGTTTTCCAAAATTCCCTTAACAGTGTTTAGCAGCACAGTACTCCCAAGTTCATGCTCTGTGGGAAAAGCATTCTAGGATCTAGTGATATAATATTAGTCTTCCTTGGAGCCTCATAGAGTATTTCCTAAACCTATATCAATCAAAGAACCCAGTCTATTAGTCAGGGAAAATAAACTTGAAACATTGGTTTAAGGATGTATCTAACATTTTCAAAACATCATAGATAGTTGCATAAGACAGTTCCTCAGAGAAAATCAATTGACCCAAAACCCGTCTCTAGAACCACACTGCTTCAAAAGGGGAATCTGTATCAACATGGAGTATCCATCTGCTTCAGCTCACAGAACTAAGAATTGGAAATCTTTTCAACATGTCATCCAAAAAGAAGATTTTGATTCTGCCACAGAGACACAGTGGCACACTCTCTTATTTTTCTCTTTGTTTCATGATTTACGATGGGATCTCTCCTTCTCAGTCTCACCAGCTCTATAAATATCTATCTGTATAGTTTTGTTATTTTTCTTTTAATTACTCTCAATTTGGGAACTGGGAAAATCCTATTTATCAAATTTGTTCACAAGGATAGAAGGTTTTTATTCACAATATGCCATTTATCTGGTGCCGAGCTTATATCAAGCGGGCTCTACCTTTCCCTCACTCTTCAGGAACAACAGGAGACACCGGGTATCTACTGGCTTTCAAAGAAAGCTGCTCCCCAAATAATAAAAAAAAACACCTTGTAACTTCCTTGTTTAACTAGTGAATTAGTTAAGTCAGAGGTTCATCTGAATATTCAATGATTCCTGTCTAGGAAGAAAATGCTTTCAAATTCTGAGAAGTCTACCTCCAGAGAAATATCCTGCTCTCGGGGACGTGGGGGTTATCTTTAACTCAATTCTAAGACAGTCATTTCACATGAACCAGGGAGAATGGAGCAGAGGGTGCAACATTTAGGCAGGGGATTATGGGACATTTTGTTCTTCACAGTCCTGAACACTAAAAAGGACCAAACAAATAACGAACCTTCAAAATAATCTTTGGGCAATTCACTTAAATTTTCTAATCCTCAGTTTCTTGTCTGGAACATGGAGAGCAAACTCATAGCTTCACTGAAGATAAAATGAAAATGTGCATGGGAAGCATTTAGGAGAATGGCTGACACACAGCGAATGTTCCATAAAGAATCATTATTATTTCAGTCCCAAGGCACATGGAGGGCTCAAATGCCGAACATTTTCCTAAACTGTCAATAGTAAGAGGGATTTTTTTATGTTCAGATTTCAATTTTGATTAACTCTCCTGCTGGAATCTTTTTCTTTTGCATGATTAATATATAGTTATCAAAAAATCTTATTCATTATTAGTCCTTTGAAATTATGAGCCATAGCATGATATGGAACCAAAAAGGAGTAAAGAGAGGGAGAAAAATGGTTAACTATTAAATGTTCATTCATAATGAGCTTGCATATAGGTGGAGCTAAGCCACAATCACCCTAAATTAGCAAGAAACTGATATCACTGAGAACGATTCTGCCATCCTCCATTCCTTGGAACTAGTGGATTTATGTTTGAGTAAAATTGAGCTAAATTGGGATAAAGCCACATTTAGGGGGGCCTTGCCATAAATTAGCCTGTGCAATTATTGAGACTGAGGTGAAATTTCCAAAAGCTTAGTCTTCATTGGGAAAATGAACAGACCAACAATTCCTTGGCGTTAGCTCCACCCCACTCCAATCTGCTACTTTTACATCTCACGTCAAAGGCAAGCTCTCTTCATTCCAATTGTACCCTGAACACTCTCCCCCATAAAACACGGTTTAAAGGCCAGCTGCAGTGTGGAGCCTTTTCTCGGAGCCCACAGTTTCAAACAAACGACTGGGAAAAAGCCAAATTCTATATGGGCTCACGAAGACTGTAAAACATTTGGTGTCGAGTGGAAAAAGACGCCTGTGAGCTCTGCCAGACATTTTCAGCTTTCTTGCACCTGTGCCAAGTGTTTCTCAGCTCCCCCACCCGTTTCTTTTGAAGGTGGGGGCGGGGGTTGTGGAGATAAGTAAGCTTTCTGGGGGCATATGCCATAGGAATTGGAAAACGCGTTACCACCACTAGACACTCATTTCCTCCCAGGCTCTGAAGGCAAAGTGGGGCCCGCCAGCCAGTCTTGGTTCCAGAATTCTGAGAGCGTGAGCCTCTCTGACATTCATTTCATCCTTTCATCCATCGCCATGGATTCTGTTGACCACCCCTCCCCACCACCCTCCCTGTCGTCTATCTTAAATCTTTCTTGAACATTCAGGTGAACCGTCTCTGCCCATCACTGACACCAAATTGCCAATTATTTAAAGGAAATAAATTGCACACTGAGACAGTTTGCAACATGCAAAAATATGTGCGGAAGAAAGTATATGTTTCTTAAAGGAAGAACACCCAAAATGTTTTCGGATGAAAGTGTGAAAATGTCTAAACATAGATGACACGATACAGATCATGAGAAAATCAATTTGAAATTACTCTGAAACCTTGCTACAATATTTTTTTTTTTTTAAAAAAAAAGAAGAATTCAGGGTAAGCAAGGTCCTTCTCAGACCCTGCAAGGGACTTTATAAACAGTCCCTCAGTGTGTATTTATTCCCACATCAGAGGATTCTCCAGTGTATATATTTCTTGTTTTCCTTCTATGTCCTGATTGTGTGTGTATGTATGTAATTTTATCTAGGATCTCAAAACATAAAAGATACATGTCTGTAGTTGCCCACCTGTTATGAGTTTAGGGAGGCTGTCAAAAATACAGTCATATATAGGTAACATTTATTAATCAATGAATATGTGTCACTATAGTTCTAAGCAATTTACATGCATTATCTCACTTAATTCAACAATCCTTTGATGTGAAGACTCTTATTTCCCCTACACAGGCGAAGAAACTGAGGGTTAAGAAGATTAAGTATAATCAAGTCCCACTCCTAGGAAGCAGAGTTTGGGCTGGATCTCCACTCTGTATCTGAACTTGCAAACACTGTTAGGCTGGCCACTTTCCTCTTCAAGGGAGCTTCTCTGTCCAAGAGAGGCACAGTTGTTAAAAATATAAATGTCCTCTCAAGGCAAAACATACAGCTTCACTGGCCACTTCACTTTAGCAGGAGTGAAAAACTGAGACTATTTTCTCTGGGCATGTTTTACGTGGTAGGAGAACAGAAGTATCACTGGGCCACTGCAAATGGGAATGAAGCAAAGAGGACAGCACGTGCTAGTGGGGAGACTGTCCAAAGGAGGCTCTTAAAAAAATGTAAATGGAACCCTCTCACTTCCTTGCTTAAGGAACTTTCAATGTTCACCCAATTCCAAGCTCTTCACCATGACTGACAAGGCCAGGAAGGTCTGACTTGCACAACCGCTAGGAGTCAGCAGGAGCCACACGCTCAGTTCCCTTAACAGAGAGACTCTTTGTGACCTCCGGCCGTTTGCACTTTCTGTTCCTTCAACCAGGGAGCTCTGATTCATCTTTCAGGTCTCAGGCCTTGAACCCTCTTCATGGAAAACTCAGTTTAAATCAGGAGACCCTTATTATTCTCTATCTCACAGAATCTTTCTTTTCCTTCACAGCACTTAACTGAATTTTCACCTCCACAGCCAGGGCAGGAACATATTTCTTTTGTACACTGTTGTATACCCTACAACTAGCAGAGTTTCTAGCCCATAGTTGGCACTGATTTAATATATTGCGGATGAATGAATGGATATAGACCAGAAAAATCTACCTTGAATATTTTCTTAATTAGACACTAGTACAAATTCAAAGAGGATTTTACCTATGTAGGTATATAAAAAGAGACTCTGGCCTGTAAAAAGGTTTCAGGTCTTAGATTTCTATTTTCTAACATTATTATTAATGGCCTAAGAAATTTATATACATTATTTACTTCAAT
>JAQZBX010018875.1:16124-34334 GCA_029593785.1 Cabassous unicinctus
AGGAGAATAAACTGTCCATTAAGCATCACGATGTCACATTGTATCTGTCTGCTCAAGAAGATGTTCACCTTTCTTATGAGTTGAGCTTTTCCCTAAAGATTTCTGGACATAGCAAGCCTGTCATTATAATCCAAGAGTTCAAGGAGAAGTCCAGTGACCCCACCAGAGAGGTAGAGAGGGGATTCTGACACTGAGTGGGTGATTAAGTAATGTGAAATCTAAGTTATCTTCCAAGCTTAAGATGCGGTCATTCTTGATACAAGTTTCAAACGTGTAAGAAAGCAGAACTAGGGACCAAGCAAGAAGCAAAGCCTTGGATTTGCATAAAAAGGTCCTATTTGGAAGACCCTACTTTACCACAAAGGAGTGGACTGGCCTGAGACAAATAAGTAGACCTCAGTAAAATGAGATGCTGGAGTCTATGAAAGGTGTACCCAACGTGTGCTTTTGCAGGTCACTGGAGACTAGGTGGTGGCCAAGGGAAGCTGAGTGGGCTGCTCTTCCGCCTTTGGCCACTACAGCTCCGCTTTTATGTCTTAGATATTGTAGTCCTGCATATGATTTCATTTAAATCCATTTAACATTCATTCAACACACCACAAAATATGTATTAGGCACCACGTTCTGGGCTATGTTTAAGTCCCTAAAATTTTCATTTCTAAACAGGAAAGCATGGGTTTAAGGAGAGAAGGAGAAAGAGAGAAGCAAAGAGAAAGTGAGCCCAGAGAGAGTGCACCATGGGAATAGAGAATTCTAAGAGCTTTTCTAGTTTGACATTCTAAGTGTCAGAGTCACTTACCCTCTTGAGTCTCAATTTCTTCATCTTTAGAATGTGGATATTTTTCCTGCCTACCTCATAAAGTTGTTTTGATATCAGAGAAAATAATGCAAGTTGAGATTGCTTTTTAAGTTGTAAAATTCTTATTATTGCTTCATGAGCAACTCAAAAATAATTTTTTCTAATAAGACATCTAATCATTTCTCATGACCTAAAACAGGGAAAATTCTAAATGCATCCCCCAGTGGTACTTGCTGAGATGGAAACTCCCCGCAAATGCCTCCTTCGCAGTGGTCGTGCCCGAGTCGTGAAACATTAGTCCCTTCTCAATTTAACGTATTTTCTTGAGTTGCACTGACTCTTCCACTAACAGACAGAGGTGCATTAGTGGGAGATTTATGCTAATATCTCAGCAGTGGAAATCACGAGGCTCACTATATTCTCATTCAGTTCGAGACAAGCAGTCAGGGTATGCGCTTTAACAGGATTTCCAGGAAGGATTCTGCAGCTTAAGAAATGCTGATTTGCTGGCATTTATATATTCCAGGAAGAGGGTTGTCTTAAGTGTATCAGAGCCTACAGGAGAAAATTATTTTAATGCCCCCTTCTTCCTCTACACATCTCCAGCATAAGAAAAGAGCAGAAAATATCCACTGGTTACAGAGATGCTAGCATTAAGAAAGAGACTGGGACAGTTTTTAAGAGCCTCTCAGACAATAGGACAGCACTCCTAGGGCATGGGAAGCACTATACATCCCCAGCAATTGCCCCTGGGTTGGCCCTGCCAACGTGTGTAATGGCAAACTAGTTCATCGTGCTAACTATAACGCTCAACATATGGGGAGAGAGTGTTTATAGACATATATATACACCATACATTTTTCACAGCAAGTACATATAGAGACCATCCAACTGTATATATTTTGCAGACACATAAACATGCACATATATTGTCCATATGCTCAAATCATTTTTAACTATATCATGAACAGATAAGAATTTCTTTACACTAGAAGTTGCTAGAGATAATATAGCAGACACTTCAGAACATAAAATTTAAAGATGGTCAGAAGTGGTTTGGAGTTCCAGCCTTACCTCTTCCAACAATGAGACTTTTTCAACAAAAGGGATGTAAAACTAGGATCTTCCTCATAAGATAATTATGAGGGATACATTGGGATTGTGCACATAAAGCACTTAGCACATTGTCTAATGCAGGGGAAAATCTCAAAAAGTATAAGTATTATTAATACTAAAAGCATACCAGGTTGTAGCCACCAAAAGCCTTTCAGAACCAACAGAGGTCAAAACAAATGGCAGGGTATTATATGATGTCCTTCTACAGACTTCAACAACTTAATTCCCTCCTCTATCTTCCACCACACCCCAGGCACACCTCTGCCTAATACTTACAACCTTCATTAGATTATGACCCTTCTGAAGGCAGACAAAGACACAATTCATCTTTGTGTTCCCAGCTTCTGGACTAGGGATCAGCACATAGTAGGTACTCAACAAATATTGCTTGAACAAATGATTATGAATGGATGGCATCCCACGTTTTCTCTATACACTGGGAAGTATCAGATTTGGTCAGGCAGGGGGAAGTACAAATGTAAATTATCACAGTAAAAGCAGCTCTCTTAAACAACGAAGCCCAAATAAAGCAAAGAAGCATTTTTTAAAAACACATTTTTCTTTCATTGAAAACATATAGATGTACATGCATTCACTAAATTTTTTAGTATAAAGCCAAAGGACTTTCCCTCAAGTGTAAGTCTGATCATCAAAGTTCTGAATCATTTTCCTTGTACATACTATCTCCTTAATGCATTATCTAAGATTTTCAGCTTCAGCTCTTAAAGCAAAAAAATTTACGGACCCATGAGAAAATCTGTGTGAAGAATTTTTCTAGATGTTTATGACACCTTCCCGGCTTTGATAGTCTTCTTGTCCACCTAATTGGAGAGAATTTTTTTAAATTTTAGCCTATATCAAATCTTTGCATGATATTTAACTTAGTTTTCAATGAAAATTATATTTTCATATTCCTATTTAACTATTAATATAAGATTTAATCATTTATCTACATAACAAGTATATTTGGCATTAACAGATTTGGGAATGAAGTCAACTAACTCTTGTTAGTATACAAGTCAGATCATAAGTGTACTAGAGAAGTTCTATCATTTCAAGGGACCAGAGTGTGTTTTCCAGAAGAGTAGAGAATTCTCACTCTGGAGGGTAACTTAAGTGAGGGTCATATGTATGAAAGCTGTCACTGAATTGTCTTTGGAACAACTCAGTGAACATCTCTTTTTGGTACTGGAGATAAGAAGAAAATTTCAAGTTTCACATTCCAAAGGTATTTTAAATCCAAGACATTGATGAAAAGTGGATAAGAATAAACTCTCAAATAGTGATATCACCTTATACACCTTATTCACGCTACCAACACAAGTCAGTTCTTCTTTTCTTCCTGTTCCTACTACTTCAAAATAACCAAGGTTTATGGGGTCCCCTTCCAGCACATTTCTTAAATTGCCCTTGAGCAATCTGAACTCTACCAAATGACCTCTTGTGGGTATAATCCTAACAAGTGTCAATAGTTTGAGTATCACCTGCCCCATCATCCCTACCTCCCTGAATTTGCCTAATCCTAAATTCTGCAAATGAGAATATATCTTTTAGGAGTAAGGCATGAAGAAAAGAATGAACATATTTTACATTCCATTTGCAATTATTTTGTGTGCTGGTGAATTTGGTAAACTCAAATTCTTACCTAAAGTGTGAATCTTTAATGCAGGAGCTAGTATGGGAATTTGAGTCTTGGAGCAGTGACAGAAATATCTTTCAATGAAATAATGAAATGTTCCCTTGGATGGCAAACGATAAAAATGTAAGCCTAATTACTATGTGCAAAGGTGTCTTGGTGGCCCAATATGAAGAGCAACCACGAATGGTCAGGACACTCAAATATACACAAACTAGTTCCCTCCTGGGTGGACCCAGGGCCAAACTCTCTCCCATCGTCAGAGAGAAATGTTATCTGCTAAGAGTTCCTTATAACAACGCAACAGTCTTGAGGAGCCTACCATATTCAGTCATTCTAAGCCATTATCACCTTGATCAGGAATTCATGCTTCAGTCATTTGGCAGAGTTTCTGGAGGAGATTGCAAAGGGAGTAGAGTAAGAGAAAGGTTAATTCCAAATCCTTAGAAAGTATCTGTGGAGTCTCAGCTCACATTTTCTTTTTAGCTAAAAGATTTGCAGAAATAGGTCACCTCCTATCTGTCCACGTTCCTAAAATGGACATTGAATTATCTACTGGGATCCATTTCTTCCTTCTGCCTTTCTCCTAATAGAGCTCTAATCTCATCCATATACCCCTGTCTGTCATAGTCAAAATGATTTGTGGGAATCAGGGGAAACTGTAGGAATACAGCCCCACCGGAATAAACCAATCAGTGCAAAGCCTTTCCCTGGCAACTCTCATTGGTCCAAAGGTGGCCAGGTAGCCTATCCTAACCCATTCAATTGAAAGGCTAGGGGAAGAGGTAATCTTTCTCACTTTTATTTGGCCTGAGTAAGGAAGGCGTCTTGATTGCTATCAGCAGCCACCTTATGACTATGATTAAATCAATGTCATATCCATTTTCCTATTATTGGCATAGAGGGGATGTAAAGAACTAAGGTCCCTAATATGTGAAGCTGCTGCCTTAATCAAAAAGCAAATTTGTTCATCTCCAGACTTTCTATTAAGTGAGATAACAAATTTCCTATTATTTAAGATAATTAAATATCAGCTTTTGTGATATAAAAGAAAAACTACCACATTAATGTCCACATTGATTTTAAGATGTATTTCAATTTGAAAAACATTAAAAGGTATATGGAGAGGTAGGGACAAAGTACCTATTAGAAGTTGGGAAATAAGCTATAATACAAAAATATGTTAGAATTGGCTTGGTTCATGGTTTTGAAATTGGATTGCCCACTTGGGATTTATGATCTATAATTAGAAGTGGTTCCAATTCAGTGGCTACTCCTTCAAAGATGGCAGCCTAAAAAATCTTAGAACTCGTTGATACTAATTGAGTAGATAATTGTAAGGATAAAAGATTAATATCTTTTCTAGATTTTTCATTTTTAGGCACTTGAATATAATAAAAGTAGATTCTGTAAGAAAGACAAGCATTTAAGAAAAGAATTGAAGAGAATTTCTTTTACGATATCAAGAAGAACCTCTAGCTCACATCATTTTTTATTATAATTAATTCTACCTAAATCTAGAATTACTAAATATCTGTAACTACTTCCAGGCTTCTTTATTTATACATTACATATTAATATCTTCCATACTCATCTCCTTTGCATGGCTACATCTTATATTGGCTCATTTATCTTATACATATACTACATTTTATATTGCATATATAGTACATTCTATATTGACTCAACTTCTAGGCTGGGTGTCAGGTACAACTACTTCTTAAAGCAATTTAACACTTTTCTTTCTCTATCCAACCACTTAAACTCTTTAAAACATACTTTAAAATATTTCAAAACGGTTAAATTTGCCACTTAGAATTTTTTTTCAAAAGATGATATAATACAGATTCCTAAAATAAACAATTTCTATTCTTTACCATGCTGCATGCCATCTTTATAAAAGAGTCAGGTGTAGGGGTGCCTGGTATAAGCCTGAGAACAAATATAAATCAATACAATAAAATTCAGTAAAAACAAACAAACAAACATAAACACAGCACATATTTATTACCTAACAAATATGTGAGAAATAAACCTGGACTGGATACTCATTTAAAAAAACTATGTAAAAATCCAAGGGAGGACATAACAAAGGGTTTATAACTACAGTGACTCTCCTGGGGAGCTTACTTTATTTTTTTAAAAATCAGCCATTCTGATACCCCAGATATAGAAATGTGGAACTTGGTAACATGTTAAGATGTAACTAGGTAATTTCACTGTAACTTTAAATACATTAAATTGTCTCGTTTACTGAAAACTCAGAAAATATTACCTCAAAGATAAACTTTATGAGTGTTAGTGATGATAGTCTTGTTTTTATTGTTTATAGGGAACAACATTAATTAGAGATGGAGCTCTTAATTAGCTAATGAGATTAACAGGACAGTGAAAACACATACACAAAATTTAAGTATTATTTTTTGTCAATTTGAACATGATCACTGTAAGCAATCAACAACTCGGAGGAAAATATTTCTAATTCATTAAAAACACACACAACAGTAGCAGCAGGCTGCAGGGAGGGGGGTTTAAGGAGAACTTTATAATGCCTAAACAGGTGGTTTGAAATTTATGACATATGCCTGATGTTTTAGTTAAAGTAGATTTTGTTTTTTATTGCTGCGAAAAATCTGAGCAAATGTTATATCATTCCTTGAATGATGTATTTTGAAGTGGATTTTTAAAAGCCATGGCAAATAGTAGGCATTAAATAAATGTTTAATAAATTAAACTGAATTGATAAATACAGTATCCCCACAGGCAGTGTGAAAAAGAGAACAGAGACTATTTTAAAGGCAATTCATGCTGAAAAATAAATGCCTGAAGAAACAGCAGCCTGTATTACCATCCACTAAGCTAATAGGATAATACAATAGGATAATACTATCTTTATCAGTATAAATTTAGGCCACTCACATTTATTCAAGAAGAAAAACGCAGTAAGCTGTAACTGGCTGAGAAATGTGGGCAATAATTCCTATATCTTCCTAATCTCTGCATAGCACTGGATCACATTGTGTGGATGGTTCCACCATCCTCAGGAGAAGTGAAACAATATGAGAGTAATTCACAAGGATGTTATAAGGCAAATTTAAGAGTGGAAAAGTCTTAGAATATATAAGTGCCAATAAAGAAAATATAACATAATGGTAAAACTGACATTTGACCTGAACTGATGTTTATTAATCACATCAGATAAATAACTACTGTGGAAAATGTATCTCCCCAATATCATTCCTTTCCTCATCTTTAAATTAAAAACTCAGAGTTTGTTCAGTGTACCAAATGTGCTCAGTTAAATCCTGGATTTCACCAGCTGCCCTATGGCTGTGATGGGCCATGTTCAATAAGCATCTGGGAAAAATATAATTTTTATAAGGAACAGATCCAACTAGAATGTGCCTTTTTCCCTTAGCCCTTCTCCTTTGTTGTGTTTAAGCCACTCTTATTTGAGTTTCCTTACCTGCAGCCCAAAGCCAACCCTAACCCAATCATGGGTCTGACATTTTCCAAGCAATGTAGCTTCATAATAGAATGTATCTCTAAATTGCATGAAATAAAAGCAGTAATCATAAGAAAACTAATATAATGAACTTTTTACCCTTTTAAATAATACCAGAAAGCTGGCAATAACAGTTAGTTAATGGCATGGAATTTCCCAGGGACTTAAAAATGAAGCTTTGTTTTCTCTTTCTCATGAATGCAGGTGGGACTATAAACTCTTTCTAGCATGACTCGGAGAGCTCCCCATGGCCAACATGAGATTGTCACCTTAAAAAAAAAAAGAGAGAGAGAAAAGACCACTAATGAAACAAAGTAACAACTTGGGGGGGTTCCCATAACTAACTAGTCTGTAAGGAATTTAAAAATATTTTACCTGGCCTGTGGTTACCTACTGAATACAGGCAAAAGATGTAAAAAATAAAACGTAATTGAACAAAGCCTAAGAGAAAGTTCTTTGCAATAGGAACTTATTTCTCATGGATCATATCACCAGGTTTGATTAAATCACTGTCTTCTCATAGGTTCTGCCTAGATGATATCTCATTGTCAGGTTACTTTCCCAGACAGGAAGATGACTAAGTCATTGCTACCTTTTCAAATTACTTATCAGCACAAACCAAATCACCTCCACAATAGTGTTAAAATATAGATACCTGCAACTTAAAGATTCAACTTAATTCTGCATCTCTCCCTCTCTAATAAGCTAGGTGACTTACTAAAATCCAGGGGAGGCAGGAGAATTTATTCAGCTTGAATATCTAGTGATGCATGTCTTGATTTTTCAGGGATAATGATTATGACCTTTGAAAAGAGTTAAGAAGGTTTAAAGGACAGCAGAATAAATTCCTAAATCACAGCATTAATTAATAGAAGAATATAAATATCTTTCATGCTTTTTAAAAATTAAGATCATTCATATTTGAGTTAAAAACTGGAATTCGAACTGCTCCAAAAGATTGTGCCTTTTAAGTTACATCTTTGTCCATTTTGGGAGTGCTTCTTCTAAATTATTTCAGCAAAAATATACTCAGATTTTTCATTTTCTGGAGTGTCCATTTTGAAAATGTATTTTTATTTATCGTATTATATGATACCTAAAAATGCTCTAAACAATATGGGTTTGAGATGCCTGCAGATTTTGTCTCTTACTTATAGTCACAATATCTTCTGCAAAAAATATATGGCGATGAAGTTAAGCTTCAGCTAACCTTTTAGACATAACTCTTAGCCATTCCTGGATTTACTAGTGATCAATTCTCCACACTTGTAAAAAACATGGGGTAGTCTATCTTTGACACTTAGATATACAAATTCCATTTTTAAAAATATGATGTTCATGGAGTGTCCTGAGAGAATAGACTTCTTAATTTGTGAGAAATCGAGGCCAGAGAAAAAGTAACATGAGAAATGGATTTTTTAATGTGTGTTTTCTGGACAGCAGGAAAGCAGGAGGTTATTTCTGGAACTCTTTCATTGCATAAAAATATCACAGAGCCAAATTTTGCCCTCTGATGATTTTTCTTAAAGTTACTTGAGTCCATATGTTTCTAGAAGCTGAATTTGCTTCACTGCATTTCAAGGTCTAATCTTGCAGTTATTACACAGACAGAATCTCCATGAAATTGAATTTTTGTTTGTGTAAGAACAGTGTATTTGAATATTTCCTGAAGCAAAATGTTGCCAAAGACTGTGGAGAATTAGGGTTAGTGGAAAATAAATTGCAAATCGCCAAAACATCTCTTTACTTGCTAATTTGTCTTAAGAAGTTTCTCCTTCCACTTGGAAAACACCAAGACTTCTGAGCATACAGAAAGTAATACTCAAGAGATTTTTATTTATAGCTATCTCAAAAAAAAAAAATGTCCTTTGCAATTTCCTTTTTTAAAATATTTTTACTTCTATTTAGCCAGTGAATAAAATACAAAATTCATGTAAAACACAATAAGTACAAAAATAAGAAAAAAGAAAATATAGGCTGCAAGTGATTCTGCTTTAAATTGTTATCCTTGCAAGTCTGATTGCCAATTTAATACCCTATGGCCATTAATTGTGTGATATAAAGTAAAATATTATGTGCTTTTTCTGTATAATTAAGGAATCTTAAATTCAAGATTCAAAAAAGGCAAGAATAATTCCCCCAGATTTCAGGAACCTCTAAATAATATCACAAATCTTCTTTTAAAGTTTCTGAACATTTGTCATTTTTCCTTTAAAGCTATATCCATCTTCATATCAAAACTACCTGTTTCATTTCTCAGATAATAAGTGAAAAAAAAAAAACCTCTCCTACATCTGCACAAAATACGTCTATCCTCATTAGATCCATTTTCTCAATTAAATTCAAGTTTCTCTGTCCAAAAGGCATAAATCTGGGTATTGATTTAACTATAAAATCATGAAACTCCCGGTAGTCTTCTAAAACCATTTTACTTGGATGAGCATATAAGCTTTTAAAATATCAAGTTATTCCAATATTTAATACACATAACTGCTTCCAGAGGGCTGAAGGCAATAAGGCACAGCTGCCCATTCCATTTGAAGAACTACAACTAGACCGCTAGCCAGTGTCTCACTACTTTTTTTTTTTTTTAAGCGTTTGCTTCTATTTTATTCAGCATGAGTTTGATACCTTCTGAACATGAACCATATCACCAGCAGCCAAAATCAATAACCTATCTAATCAAGGCCCTATAAACTAACAACAGACCCTTGGTGCTCTGTTCCTATAAAATGTAGTTCATTCTAAGTCTTTCCTTCCAAACCAGTCCAGTCTAACTCTAAATTTATTATCCTCTTCTGACAAGGTTAGAGCATTGTCTACCTAAAGTCCTAGAAAAACCCTATTGGGGAGCAAATCAATTACCTCTTGAAAAGAAAAAAAAAAAAGAAAGAAAAGAAAAGACCTCTCAACTCTCCTTGAAATCTTTTTATTTAGCTTCAATTTTCTTTTGAAAGCAAGGAATCTTTGCCATGAAGCTTTCATACAGCAACCAGCTACTTCTTTTCAAATAAAAATCATGTGTAAATATTTCATAGACATGTCTCTAGTGTGAACTGCACAATATGAAAAGGAGATGTTAAAGAAATATTTCCCTAAATCATACCAAATAAGAAATACAAACATTTTCCTAGATCCATGAAGTTTTGAAGTGTAAGCCACAAATTCTCCTTGCATAAAACATCATATGCTTTTTTGATATCCTAAAAGCTGTAGCTAAATAGCCTTCATTCAATGACTTCATAGTGTATTTGATACTTGAGTTTATTTTAAGCTTCTCCAAATGATATTTTCCATCTTAAAAACTGAGATGGATTTTTCCCTTGAAAGATTATTCATAGGTAGCAATGTAAGCACAACTAAAGTTTATCCAAAATTTCTTTTTTTCTCCCAGATCTGTGACATTAAACATATGTATTCAAAACCACTTTCCATGAGAGCAGTTCTCCTTTTTTATTTTATTGATTTTATGAGTCTTTCTTCCTAACTAGATACTGAACACTTTCTGGACATGGACCATGACATCTTCACCTTGTTTCTAAAAAGTTTCTATTTTTAGAGCAGTTTCATCATAGTCAGTGATGAACACATCGTAGTCAGCGATAAACTGGATGGAAACAACCAGCAAACACAAAAAACTGCTAGAGAATTTGAATCAAGTATCAGCCAATACACTGGTGTGAATTCCACATATAATTCATTGTTTCTTGGTAAAATATAACCAACAACACCCCCTAGAAAAGTTTAAGAAGTTAAAATTCTTTAACAATATAAACATCATACACGATATAAACACCATAAATTTTTAAGAAATGTGCTAATAAATTGATAGACAAGTAGAAATGATGGTGTCTATTACGAATACTCTCCAAGTAAGCCTAATGTTACAACAGAGGAACCATAAATTAGTAGTGATATGGAAACATTAGTGCTGATGTTGACTTCCAACACTCAGTCTAAGAGCGTTCTTATCTGCATTCATCGATCTCACAAGTTTGTGTTCTTTGAGGATCTACTGATGGCCCCATATTTCAAAGAGCTAATCTCTTCTGCAGCTTCGTTTATTGGCCTCGCATTCATTCTCAGTTTTAATGCAAGGCATACTTTCACTGAAGAGTCACTATGATTCAATTCATAAAAATGTGACTCTTCCCAATGGCATAAACTTTATATGCTCATTTTCTTAAAGGGTGCCACTACTGACCCATACTTCATAGGATTTGAGCTGTTTCTCCAATAGGGGTGATGGATGGTACTTATCTATTACTCCTTTCTCCCCTAATTCCCTTGGGACCAACTACACACTCAGTCAAGACAGTAAATGGAGAAATAAGGGGATCTGTAGCTGGAAAATATTGAAGTTCGCTAGTCTGCCTGGTGACTGAACCTGTGGCCTTGCGCTCTTCATGCCTACTAATGCTTTAATCATGATATCTGAAGATGGAATAGGAAAGTATGAGGAGAACACTCTTTGCCCTCTATTCAGAATAACTGAGTCTTTCGCGGTGCCCATTCGTGACCACAGAGCCAAGAGTTTACTATTTACTCCTTAAAACTGCTCCTGTGAAGGTGGTACTGCTCCCTGTCAGGGCTGCTTCTGAGTTTCAAACATTGTCTTTTTCCACACTCAGATATCATCCAAAATCCATAGCTTTAGCCACTCTCATTACAAGTTATTCAAGTGTCCTTCAATTTCAGTGATAAGGATGACATTAGCACCACCTGCGATGACCACAGGCTTCTTCCAGTATGAGGTCTATCACCATAGCCATCTCCAGAGTGGCCTATTACATTAAAGATTTAGCAGCTGCAGTATCAAAATGCAGTCAGTGCCAATGTTCATCTGGCCCTACGATGCCCATTTGTTCTCCTAATGCTCTTTATGGTGGCAAGAAAGTTGATGCATTTAGTTGATCAAATATCCAAGAAATCGAAGTCTCCAAGTCAGAGAAAAGCAGGAGTTTCCTGAAAGGAAGTTTAAAGGAATACTCTGGCCATACTTTTCTCACCTCAGTCTCTCAGTCACCGTGTTCTCATAGGCAGCTTACTAGATTTTTATTGTCACCAGCTTCAAAGGCTGTGAAGACATATACCCAGTTGCATTTGGGGAAATATTGCATCTTAGCATGTTTATTTTCATGTGTAACATTTTACAAGAAGATCATCTATTGGAAGATACTAAGATTCTACTAATTCTGTTATTTAAATGCAAAAATCATTGACTATATATTTTGTGCTTTTTACTATGTAGAAAATATGAAGTAGCTTGTATTTCTACCAATCACTTATTTATTGATAGCCCTCTACAGTTCAATATTCAAGTACCGTATATACAACTGCAACATCCAACATGTAGCCACTCGCCATATGTGACTATTGAGCATTTGAAATGTAGCTAGTCCAAGTCGAAATGTGCTGTAAGGATAAAATACACACCAGATTTCAAAATTTAGAACCAAAAAAGAGCAAGAATATAATATTAATAATGTTTAAATTAATTGCATGTGGAAATAAGATCAAGAAAGAAAGAGAGACAGAGATGGAGGGAGAGAAGGAGGGAGGGAGGGAGGAAAATTTAGACGCCTATATCACACCATAATAAGAATTAACTCAAAATGGATCATAGACCCAAGCGTAAGAGCTAAAGCATTAAAACTTTTAGAATAAAACATAGAAAACACTTGAGACCTTGGATTAGGAAATATTTCTTAGATATGACATCAAAAACTCTGTTCATAAAAGAAAAAATTGATAAATTGGACCTCATAAAAATTTAAAATGTTTGGACTTTAAAAGACACCATTAAGTAAATGAAAAGTAACAGACTGGGATAAAATATTTGCAAAACACATACCTGATAAAGGAATTATAAAGAATACACAAAGAATTCTTATACATCAATAATAAGACAAGCAGCCCAATCAAAAAGTAGGCACAAGATTTGAATTGACATTTCACCAAAGAAGATATTTAAATGGCTGATAAACACATGGAAAAATGTTCAACATCATTAGTCATAAGAAAAATGTAAATTAAAACCACAATAAGACACAATTTCACACTCAACAGAATGGCTATAATAAAAAAGACGGTCAATAAATGTTGGCAAAGATGTGCTGAAATGAAAAGCTCCATACAAACTACAGAAGGGGTCATACTGGGGTGATAAAAATGTTCTAAGATTGATTTATGGTGATGGTTTCACAATTTAGTAAATTTACTAAAAATTAAATTGTATACTTCAAACAGTTGAATTAAACGACATGCAAAATACATCTCAAAATAGTCAATTTTTTATTAAAAAAAAAAAAAAAAACTTACAATGTCCAATCTGGCATTTAAGAACCTAAAAAGTCTACCCATGAGGCAAAAACTATAAGAGTGTACGAGTGTGGACTCTGGAGACAGTTGGCTCTGCAACTTTCCAGCTGTGTGACTTTGACAAGTGATTTCACCTCTCTGAGTTTTACAGATCTCATACATACAGTGGGGTTAAATGATGGGCTCTCCTTCCAAGATCATTGTGAGAAATAAAGGAGGTAAGGCAGGTAAAGTACTTAGCAAAGAACTAGGTACAGAATAAGCACTCCCTTACCAGAAGCTAGGATTATTAGCTACACTTCCAGGCTTTTCCAAAATGGGCTCAGCTCCAGCCATTTCAGTTAAGTTGCTACCCCTAAGCATTCCTGATTTGGATATTGTGTTAGCATTCTCTTCACCTAAAGGACTCTAAACTCTCCTGCTCAGCAAAACTACTCATTCTTCAAACTCCACTAACCCCCCTTTCAATATGTCGTTCTACTGGGGATGTGTCTCTTCTAACCTCTTCTTCTTCTTTTTTTTTTTTCCCCCTCATTTTTAAAACCAGCACATTTATTGCACGGCTAATCAGTGAAATCTTTAAGATGAACTGGGTACTGCAACAGCTGCCCTCTTGGGTTTAGGTGTAGTTCTTTCACAGAATCCATGCCTGAATCTGCGGTATACAATTTTTAGGTGCCTCATTCAACCCATACCGCTGGTATTTCGTCTTTTAGTCTTGGCACTCCAGTTTAATTTCTTTTGCGCTTGGCAGCAGTAGCCACATTTACCACAGGTCGACTTCTGAAGGTGGTAGGCCTTAGAGCCACAGCGGTGGCACAAGGTGTGCGTCTTATTGCGACGCTTTCCGAACGATGACATTCCCTTCCTCATCTCGTTTCTGCGGCCGAGCCTAACCTCTTCTATAAATTATTACATACATGTCACTTATGGGATTCATAAGTACATAATGCCATTATTGTCATTTGCCTTTTCTTGAGTGTATTTTGATCCATGTGGTATCACATGCGGCTCCCTGAAGTCATGGAAGGGTATCAAATTCTGGAACTTTTTTTCTAGTGAGCTCAGATGTAACTTCTAAATCTTTTTTTTTTACCACCATTCCAAGTAACCAAAGGGGCATTTAACTTGACAATTATTTACCATCCCTGCATTTAGATTAAGTCTCAAAGGAAATGAAATTGCATCAAACAGTGCTCAATGATTATGGAATAAATAAAAATGTTTAGGGCAAATAAAAGTCCTACAAAATATATTTTTTTAAAAGTAACCTATTTGCTGTATCTTCTTTGGCTACTAGACAAGAAAACCCAAGGCTATTTCTTCTTAACCTGCTTTCAAAAAGGTTAAATACCAAAAACAAGTAGAAATTAAGTTAGAAGGAATAGGCAATAAAATAAGTTTAGGTGTGTCAAATAAATAACTGGGAAAGAAATTCTAACCACTCCTCTTTTGACTTCTCTCATATACTGCAAATATGCAGTAGTGCTTTTGTGAACGAAGAAATACACTACTGCAGTCACAATTTGTCTTTCTTACTAGCAACAACTTACCAACTCTGATTCTTAAAATAGAAATATACATTGTAAGAATTTTTCTCTTATTTTACCTCCTGTAATTTTTTTTTAAAAATCAGACATTTTCCAGGAGTTTAAACATTACAATTTCAACCAAAAAACATGTTTTTCTCAAAGGAAATATCTGTTTTTGCTAAGGTTTTTATTTTTCAGGCCATTTCCATATTGACACTCCCCCTCCATTTTTACTTTTTATTTTAAAATACTTCCAAACTTTAGGACATTTAAAAAAATAATACAAACTCCATACAAAGAATGCCAACATACCTCTACCTCACAACCCCATATACCCAGATCCATTAATTTTAACATTAGCCACATTCCATATCACTCTATCTATCTACCTATCCATCTAACCATTTTCTGGATTGATTTCTTGAATATAGGATGCATACATTATGCTCCATAAACAATAATACTGCCATGTACGTTTTGTAAGAACACAGATATTCACTTATGTAGCTCCCTTAAGTCAAGTTATCAAGTTAAAAACATTTTAACATTGATATGAAGCACACAATCTACATTCCAATTTTTTCATATGTCCCAATAAAATCCCTTTGAGCTTTTTCTCCTATCTTGATGGATCCCATCCACGATCATGAATTGCCTTTAATTGGCAATGTCTCTTTTAAATTGTGGGAACATATATACAACATAAACGTACCCATCTCAACGACTCCCAAAGATACTATTCAATGGGATTAAAACATTCACAATATTGCAGTACCCACAACACCTTCCATTACTAAAACTTTCCCATCTCCCCAAACAGAAACCCAACAGCCATTTTGCATTAATTCCCCGTTCCCCCTGCCCCTCACCCTTGGCAACCTATACTCCAATTTCTGTCTCTGTGAGTTTGCATATTCTCTAATATTTTCTAGGTAGTTACCATGGGGCTTACTTTTAACATTCTAAATATATAACAACCTCGTTTGCTTTGATACTAACTTAACTTCAATAGCAAATACAAACTATGTTTCTATACCTATCCATCCACCACATTTATGTAGTTCTTGCCACAAATGACATGTATGTATATTATGAGCCCATAACCACTGATTTAACATTACATTTTATGCATTTGCCTTTTAGATCCATCCTGTAGGAAGTAAAATGTGGAGTTATAAACCAAAAATACAGTAGTACTGGCATTTATATTTGTCCATGTTGTTACCCTCACCAGAGATCTTCACATCTTCATGTGTCTTTGATCTATTTTGTCTGTTATTCTTTCCTTCCAACCTGCAGAACTCTCTTTACCACCTTTTGTAGGTTATTTGTCACCTAGTGGTGACAAACAACCTCAGCTTTTGTTTACCAGGGAATGGCTTAATCTTCCACTCATTTTTGAAAGATAGTTTTGCCAGATATAGAATTCTTGATTGGCAATCCTTTGCTTAAAGCACTTCAAATATGTCATCCCACTGCCTTATTGCCTTCAGATTTCCAATGTGAAATTGGCACTTAACCTTATTGAAGCTCCTTGGTATGTGACATGTTGCTTCTCTCGTGCAGCTTTCAGAATTCTCTCTTTATCTCTGGCATTTAACAGTTTTATTACAATGTGATGATATGGGTCTATTTGGATTTATCCTGTTTTGAGTTCAATGAGCATCTTGGGTGTATATATTCATGGCTTTTGTTAAATTTGGGAAGTTTCAGCCGTTATTTCTTTGAATACTCTTTCTGCCCCTTTCTCTCTTTCTTCTCCTCTGGGACTCCACTAATGCATATATTGGTAAACTTGATGGTGTCCTATAGGTTCTTCACGCTCTGTTCACTTTTCTTCACTCTTTCTTCTTTCTTCTCCTCAGACTGGATGCTTTCAGTAGTCTTATCTTCAAGTTCTCTGATTCTTTATACTGCCAGTTCCAATCTGCTGTTAAACCCCATTAGGGAATTTTTTATTTCTGTTACTATGGCCTTCAGCTCTGTTTGGTTCCTTTTAATAATTTCTAACTCTCTATTGATATTCTCTTTTTGTATATCTATTGTTTTCCTGATTTCCTTTAGTTCTTTATGCACATTTTCCTTTGCTCTTCAAGTATATTTAGGACCATTTTTAAAAGGTCTTAGTCTGATAAGTTACAGGTCTGATCCTTTCGTTGATGATTTCTCATCTTTTCCTTTGCCTGAACCATCACTTCCCATTTCTTTGTATATTTTGTAACCTTTTGTTGAAACCCGGACATTTTGATATTTTAATGGAATAATATTAATACTATTTTAATGTATTACTGCTGGAATTTAGACTCTGAGGCATCTGTTCCTTATGCTTATATCCAACTAATGTTCTGATAAAAAATAAAATAAAATAAAATAAAAAAGGAAAGAAAAGGAAAGAAAGAAAACATGCACAAAAAAAAAAAAGGAAAGAAGAAAACACCATTCCCAGTCTTTGCTGACTGACCTGCACAAGTGTTCTCCTTTAGGGCTTATCCATAAATGATGAGTTTAAAGAATAGATTTTGGCCAAAGCATAGGGGCATCCCTGATCCTTTCTGTGTATGTATTTTGTCTTGTGCATGTGGCCCTAGGAATTCCCCATTTCCATGGTACTGAATTTCCCCTCTTCCATAGGAAACAGTTTCCCTCAACGTCCCGGGCACTGTACTGTACGTCCTACACCGAGCAATCCCTTACCCCAGGCTGAACAACTTGACTGCTCTTCCACACTGTTTTGTAGGAGAGCTCTGTGAGCTACCTTCTACACGCAGGAAAGTTCTGGAATGGTGAGTCTCTTAGGCCTTCACCAGGCAGACTGAACCAGGTATACATGCTCCCAGGATGTACACAAAGGTTACTCTGCTCTCTCTGCAACCAGGACCACAGATCCACACTGGGAACACAGCCAGCTGTGCACAAGTTTGTGAAGGGGAGGGGAGGAACCAGCCAGGGTGCCACAAGATCCTAATGCTTTTAAGCAGCCTTTTTCTTGACTCAGCACTCACCCTTTTCCTGCAGGCCTTTAACTATATTCTGGAGCTCTGAGAAAGATGTTCCTGCTAGTTCTTGCTGGTTGTTCAAAGCTTCTGTGGAGATGCGGAGCCAGGAAGTGTCTTACTCTGCCAATCTTGATCAAGGCAGGCCTGGATCAGTTATCTAAATTGTCCCCTTTAAAAATATATATGAATTACAACAGATAATGACCTCTTAAATTCCATTTTTGCCACTTCTGATGGGATCTTCACCTAATTCATTCTTTTTATTTCTATTTTTTTTTTATTTTGTAAATACTTATAAAAGTGTA
>JAQZBX010018876.1:0-34232 GCA_029593785.1 Cabassous unicinctus
GCGCCCTGGGCTGATGCAGCAGAACCTCACAGCAAGGGGGAGATAAGCAGACACAGAGAAGACACGCAGCAAATGGTCACAGCAGCACAAGCAGCAAGGGGGGGATAAATAAATAAAATAAATCTTTAAAAAATAATAAAAAATAAAAAAAATAAGAAAACTGAGGCACAGAAAGGTTGAAGAATTTTCCCAGTTCACAGAGTTGGTGCATAATGCAGCCCGAAAAATCAGCCATTGAGCTTTGCTGCCTCCTGAATGCAGGCCGATGCTGCCCATCCAGCCAATCCCTCTGACAAGGCACTTGAGTTTGGGTCCTTCTGCGCAGAGGGGACTGGATCAGAGGGCTTCCCAGAGCCTCTCCCTAAGAGTTAAGGAGACGGACCGCTTCCTGGACCTGGGGCCTGTGGCTCCTCTTCGTCCCATTCCAGCAAAGTCCTACTTGGCCACAGGGACATTTGGAGACCCCCGTTCCCCCAAGAAGCCTTTAGTAGGTTTTGGATCAGGCAGGCTTGTGTTCACTCCCATGTCCTACTTACCAGGTGATCTCAGTCTAATTGCTTCATCTTTCAGGGCCTCGGTTTCCCCTTTTGCAGGGTCACTGGGAGGCTGAAATAACACGACGTGCGTGGTAAATGGTGGGCACTCTCACACGCTCTCTCCATTCAGGCCACCAACCCTCTGTTTGCCAGGCCCTGTTCTAGGATCTGGGGGCAAGGCTGTGCCTACCCGCGAGGGTGGTGAGACGATCAAATAAACAAATCCATGAAGAGAGAGTTTCAGGCTGTGAAGGATGCTAGGAAGGAAACACAGGCTGCTATGGCCCAGCGCTCAGGGGGTGGCTATTGCAGGCAGGAGCATTTGCCCCTAGGCTTGAAGGGTCCATGGGAGTTGGGGGCAGAGCTTCCCAGGCAGAGGAGCGAGCGCAGCACCTCTAAGGCACAGAGGACCTTGTAGAGCTGGGTGAGCAGGGAAGCCACCGGAGGGTTTTTCGGCAGGGCTAACATGGCTGGCATTAGGTTTCCCCAGGTGACTCTGGCCCAGGTGGACGCGGGAGGGAGGAGGCAAGTGGGCGGTGGGGGGCTGTTGTGGGGGGAGCAGTTTGTGCTCCTGGGATGACTGTGAGGTCTCCTTGGACTTACAGAAAAGCGTAGAGGCCTGCAGGTGTGCCAGCAGGGTCCAGAACATGAAGCGGCCGCCTGTGGTAACACGGGAGCTGAGGCCGGAGGACGTGGGCAGGACCAAGGACATGGAGCATTTGCCGGACAGCCGCGGCTCGCCCTGCAGACCCACCCTGCGCTGTCGTCCCCGTCTGAAGCCTTGCCTCCGTGGGCTGCACTCGCAAGCCCCTCGGCCCATGGCCTGCTTTTGGGGTTCAGCCCATGGGGGCCTGGCAAGAGACCTGTGGGCAGGAGGAGACTTGGGGGTAGAATTCAGTCCCCGGCTCCCTCCCTGCAGTGGCCGCGGCCTCACCCCGGGTCCCGCTTGTTTGCGCCTGCCTCCCCTTGGCCCTCCGTCACCTAGTGCTGAGGGCTTCCTTCTACTGCTGGCTTCACCAGGCCTTGGTGGTCTCCTTCACCCCCTTATACACAGCCCCTTCCTGTCACTCTCCTGTCAGCTACTCCACCTGAGGTGCCTCCTGTTTCCTGCCGGGACCCTGCCTAGCCTGAGGAGTTTGGTATAACCTAATTCTAACAGTGTTAATAGCACTGGTCACCCTGGATTAGGGTGGGCCCGAAATCCAATGGCCGGTGTCTTTATAAGAAGAGGGAAATTTGGACCAGAGGCACAGACCCACAGGGACGTGAGGCAGAGACTGGAGAGTTGCAGCTACAAGCCAAGGGACGCCAAAGATTGCCGGAAGCAAGAAGGGTTCCTCCCCTGGAGCCGGCAGAGACCCGGCCCCGCTGGGACCCTGAGCTCAGACTTCCAGCCCCCAGAGCTTGGAGAGAATAAACTCCTGTTGCTTCAAGCCCCCTGGAGTGCGGCAGGTGCTGGGCTGGGGGGCCCCTCGGCAGCCGCAGAGGAAGCCTGTCATTTGCCCCATCCTACCCTCCAGCCACACTCCCCTCTGGCTCTCCCTGCCTCCCGGCCCGGTTTTCAAGCCACTGCTCCCCACCGGCTCCAGCTCCGCCCCTCAGCCTCGCCCTGGGCCCTCTTCTCTCCTGAGCTGAGCGGAAGGCCCTTGTATGCTGGGGACCCTGAGTCCACGTCTCCAGTCCACATGTCCAGTCTGAGTTCCAGACCTTGGGCCCAGACGTCTCCCCTCAGGTGACTCACAAGCATCTTGGACTCAGCAGGTCCAAACAGAGCTCTAGATTCTCCCTCCCACGTCTGCTTCTCCTCTGCTTCTACCTCGCCCATGCCGGGCTGAAGCCAGAAACCTGCCTCTCCCACACCCTCCACTTCACACAATCCTACATTCCACCTCTCGCCCTGGCCCAGCCACAGCATCCCTTCTGGAATGAAGGCAACGGCACCCCCTCTTGCCCTGCTACAGTCCCATTGTGATGAAAGTAAAACCCAAATTCCTCACCGTGACCTCCAGGGGCCGGCCTCGAGCTGCCCTCTCTTCCCCTCCCTCCCTTGTTTGTCACAGCCCTTGTCGTCTCCGTTTCTGGAATCGAATCTCTTTCCCATCCATTAATCCTGCAACCCCTTTGTAAATGGTTTCCTCATTTCCTCAGGCTTCATCAGTCTGAGCTGCCTGCTGCTAACTCCTGCTCAGCCTCCGGGTTCCAGCGCGCCAGAGGCCTTCCCGGACCCCTAAGTCCCACCGCCAGTCTTGCTCCCAGTTCCCTGCTCTCCTCTGTCACAGCACCGACCTCTGTTGTCACCATAATTATCTGTGA
This sequence comes from Cabassous unicinctus, assembly GCA_029593785.1. Lineage (NCBI taxonomy): Eukaryota > Metazoa > Chordata > Mammalia > Cingulata > Chlamyphoridae > Cabassous > Cabassous unicinctus. The sequence goes on from JAQZBX010018876.1 coordinate 2,850, forward strand.
GTTGATTTGTCACACATTCATCTCCCCCAGGTCGGAACTCCAGGAGGGCAGGGACCCGTTCTATTTATTAGCAGAAGCTTGGCTTGTGGGAGGCTCTCAGTTTATTGAGTGAATAGATCCCATTCTGCAGACACAGGCAAGAACTCTGAGGCTTAGAGAGGCTGTGCTTCATCTCTGGTCTGTTTGACGGTACCGTGCTCCAGGGTGAGCCACAGCTTGCTCTAGGCAGAGGAAGGTCACGTTCAGATGAGTGTGAGGAGTAAATGAAGAGAAAGTGCTAGGACCGTGCTTGGCAGGTGCTGAGTGCTCACTACTGTTCCCTTCCCGGTCACATACCAGGGCCCCTCTCCCCCTCTCCCCCTTCCACAGCAGGGAGCCCCTGGGGACTTGGGGATTGCTCCCTCTCCTTCCTGTAATGCCAGCCCATACTGGGGGGGTCCTGGGCCCACTGAGCAACTTTGGCAGGAGCTCTACCTAGGAATCTCCTCCAGTACCCCGAGGCTACCCAAATAAACCCAGCCTCCAAGTGGAACCTCCCAGCTCCACTGAACCGTGTGCCTGAAGGCGAGCCCCTGCCCCTCCCCCCTCAAGACTGGCACCTGGGGGCCCTCCTGGAGAGGACTGGGTGCCACCCTGACTTGGCAGTGTCCTGCTCCTGACTTACCCTGGTCATCCCCACCCTCTGCTGGGCTCTGAGTCAGCTGGTTTCCCAGGTCCACCGTGGGGGGCCTGGGCCCTGGACACTGAGGCCCCCGAGGGTCTTCCTTCCAGGCCCATTGGGCAGGCCTGGCTCCTCTCCCGCCTCGACCAAACTCAAGGCCCCATCCCTGGCCCTGCCCACCCCTGCCCTGGGGCCCTGCTGTGCCCCTCCCCAGGCCCCTTGGGCCCTCAAGCAGAGCCCCCCTCCTCCCGGCTGTCAGCCTGGGAAGGGGGCCAGGCCCTGAGCTCAGGCCTTGGCGATTCCTGATTGTCTGAGGCCCAGAGCCAGCCCCACCAGCCCGGCAGACGCGGGGGGAGGGCAGGGTGGGCACCGGGAAGCCATTTGGAGGGGAGCTGGCAGGGAGGCTGCCGTCCAGCTTTGTTCTTTCTGCTCCTCTTTTGTCCCCGCGGGCTTCTTCCCGGGAACCCACTGAGCCACTGGGCAAAGGGTGTCCCCTCCTTGAGTCCCTTCCTCAGAGGGGCGTGCAAAAGGAAAGTGGCTTTGCGGCTGTGAGACTCCCACGTGCTCACCGGGCGCTGGGCAAGCACCGAGAGGCCGCGGTTCCAGCCCCACCCTGCGTCTGCTCCGGCCGTGTGACCCCGGGCAAGCCGCCTTCCTCCCCCAGCCTCGGTTTCCCGCTTTGGTGGGGCGGGGCTGGAGGTCGGTGCGGGCCTCCCCGCCCCGCCCGGAGGAATCTGGCAGGACGACCCGTGGGTCCCAGGTGAGAGGCCCCTGGAAAGGGCCCAGCGCGGCGGCGGCGGGTTCCGGCGGGGGAGGCATCTGGGGTGGGGACGCTCCCCCCCCAGCCCCCACCCTGCACACCCTCGCTCCTCCAGGCGGCGGCGACGACGCTCCAAACAGAGAAAAAAACTGTCTCCCTGGCCCGGGGCCAGCGTCCCAGCCCCCCTCGCCGCCGCCGCGCGGCAGCCAGGGAAAACAACTGCTCACTCCTGCCTGCGTCCTGCCCGCGCTCCCTGCTTCCCGGCGGCCGCGGGAGCCCGGCGCCGGCCAGGGGGAGGCGCGCGGCGGCCGCCGGCCTTCCTCCCCTCGCTCCTCCTCTCCGCCCCAGCTCGCTCGGGCCTCCGCGCTCCCGCCTAAGTCTGGGGCCTTCGCAGGCCCCCGGCCGCGGCTCGTGGCGGCGCTTCTTCCCGGCGCGGCGGGAGTTGCGGGGCGCCCCGCGGGCCCGCCTCCATCCCTCTGCCTCTCCCCGGGCCCCCGCCCGCGCCTGCCCGGGTCCTCTCCCGCGCCGCCCCCCGCCGCCCGCCGCCGGGGCTCCGGGCTTCCGAGGCCCCTCGGGCGCCGGGACCACAGCCCCCGCCCGGGCGCGCCCCCCCGGGCTCCGGCGGCCCCGGATGCCCCGGCCCCGCGGCGCTGCTGGCGGCCGGGCCCCTGAGATGCGCGGGCCGGGGGCGGCGCGGCTGCTGGCGCTGCTGCTGCTGCCGCTGCTGGGCCCGCGCGGCGGGGCCGAGGGGGGGCCGGCGGGCGAGCGGGGCGCCGGCGGGGGCGGGGCGCTGGCCCGCGAGCGCTTCAAGGTGGTCTTCGCGCCGGTGATCTGCAAGCGGACCTGCCTCAAGGGCCAGTGCCGCGACAGCTGTCAGCAGGGCTCCAACATGACGCTCATCGGCGAGAACGGCCACAGCACAGACACGCTCACGGGCTCCGGCTTCCGCGTGGGTGAGGCCCGGGCGCCGCGCTGGAGGCGGGTGGGCACCGGGACTGCACAGGGGTGCGCGGCCGAGTCGGGCATCTGCATCTGGGGGCAGGGGGGGCTGGGGGCCCAGGGGCCCAGGGGTCTCGGGAAGCTGGGGTCCTGCGGCCCAGAGCTCAGGGGTCTGTCTGGAGCTTTGGGGCACAGTGTGGGAAGATCAGATTCCTGGGTGATACCGGCGCCAGAGAACGTTCTGGACGCTCAGTTCTAGAGGCAGTCGGGGCCAGCTCGCAGGGGTTTTGAGGGATGTCAGGTGGGGGCCGGAGGTCCCAGTCAGAGAAGAGGTAAATATGCTACCAAAAAACAGACTTGCTGGAAGAAACAGGGAAAGTCTTTTTCAAACGTCTGAAGCAGGACCTGCCAGGAGTAAGATACCTGCCACCTCTGGGAGGAGGAGCTGAGGTCAGGGTTGGGGGTGAGGGGGTTATGACAAGGTCTGGGAGGGGAGGGGAGTTGAGGCCTAAGAAGTGGGGTGCAGGCTTGGAGGTGAGGGCTCCTCAGTCTCTGCTTTTCCTGGTGCCCCAGCCAGGTCTCCCCCAGAAGCTCTGCCCCAAAGGCCCTGGGAGCACCTCCCCAGCCCCTCCTGGCCTCCCCCCTTGGCCTGGAGCCCACCCCTTCCCCAGCAGCTCTCTTCAAAGGGCCAAGCCCCAGGGCTCAGCTCTCCCCCCAGGGCCCTGACCAGTGATCCCCGGCTGTGGGCCAGGCTGGGGGAGGTGTCCCAGCAGTAATTACCCCCCTAGACAGGGTAATTAGCAGGCCCAGGATGGCACCGGCCAAACAGCCCCCCTTACACATTCCCAGACTCACAGGCCCACTCACAGACCCAAGGAGCCCCACTCAGATGGTTCTCATGAGATGATCTGCGTGTGTGCACGCGCTTGTGTGCATGGCACACACGTGGGGGCATGCGTGGGCTTTGGAAGTGGTGCACTATGATTGAATGTGTGTGTGTGTTTGTGTTGTTGGCTTGGTTGCATGCCTCCAGTCCCTGTTGGTGAGTTTCTGGGAGTGTTTATGTGAGCCTGGGTGGGTGTCGGAGTGAGCATCCATGTGCATGTGTGACGAGGTGGCTGGGTGTGTGTGTGAGTGGCAGGATGACTGTGTGCATGGCCCCCAGGCCCCCTGGCCGGCTGACCCAGGCTGCTGTCTCCATCCGTGCTGCCCACATCCCCCAGGCTCCGTGCCCAGGCCGCAGTGGGCGGGTGTCACTGGAAGGTCACCCTCACCACTACGAGTGAGTCACTGGGAGGCAGGAAGGAGAGGATCCTGCCTCCCCCGCCCGGCACACACCCCTCCTGCCCTGAGAGGCCTGGCCCCAAGAGGCCGGGCAGGATAGGCTGGGCTGGGCTGCCTTTCGCCAGGCCCCCCCCGGACACGGATGTGAGCTGTCCCTACGAGGCCTTGCAGGTGTGAGGGCAGCTACGGGGCAGGCAGGAGAGGGGCTGGGTCTCTGGTCTATGAGCTCAGGGCCCCAAGGCTGGAGCCACACATCCCGTGTTAGTGTGTGTGACCGAGACACAGAGAGCCTGTGCAGATACCTGCCAGTGCAGCAGCCGCTCACTCACTTGCTCCTTCATTCCTTCCTCCCATACTCCTCTGGGACCCAGCCCTGCCCTCCCAAGCACCCTTTATGGTAGAGGAGACCGACATGCATATAAGCAGGCCAAGTGCCGAGCAGAGCTAGGAGGGATATGAGGTAAGGCTCCTCTCCTGGGGAAGGAGCTGAGATGGGAAGGATGAGATTTGAACGTGTGGAGTTGGGGGACCAGGGCTCCGAGATTGAGAGGATGGCATGAAAACAGATGTGGAGGCAGGTCTGTAGGAGGAAGGAGAAGAGTCCAGCCTGCCTGGGGCAGGGGGTGCACATGACAGGAGCAGAGGGGGCTGGGGCTGAAAGGAAGGTTGGTGCTGAGCCGTGGGGAGCCTTGAATGCCAGGGCTACAAGGCAGGCGGTGAGAAAGGCATGACAGGGCCAGAGCTTTGCCCGAGGCACCTTTCTCTGGGGGTGCCAGGAGAGTAAGCACCCCCAGAGAAAGGCAGGAAGCCAGCGAGGGGGCTGGAAGGCAAGGCCTGAGCCAGGGCCCCGGAAGAGGGCTGGAGAGGGGGTATGGATGCCTGGAACATTACAAGGCCACAGCTGGGTGGGGCAGGGAAGGAGAGCCAGAGCTTGCAGGTTCAGTTCTGGATGGCTGGATGGGCAGGGGGCCCGAGGGTGGGTGGTCCCAGGTCAGGAGGCGGAAGGGAGGCGGGAGGCTGGTTTCCTGCAGTGTCCCCTGGGTGGAAGTGTCCAGGAGGGGTCCCAGAGAGGTGGGGGGCACCATGGGAAGTGGCGCGGTGTGGACCCTGGGATGGCAGGGCAGAGGGTGGGAGAGGGGGAGGGAGAGCAGAGAGAGGGCTGAGGCCTGACTCGGGAAGAATTCAGTTTAGGGGAGAAAAGGAGGAGGTGCCCGGGAGAGGTGGGAGACCCAGGAAAGGCTGGGGTGGAAGCCAGAGGAGGGGAAGGCTGTCCCATCGTCATCATCATCTTTTGCCCTCACTTATTAAGCAGCCTCTGAGTACCGGGTGCTGTGCTAAGCATTTTCCAGGCCTCAGTCATTTCACAGACAGAGTTGCTTAGGGCCACTCGGCTGGCACATGGCCCAGCTGGGGTTTCCTCCAGCGGACTCGAAGCCAACACACTGTGGGTATGAGGATGCTGGGGGCCCCTAGGGAGGGCAGTTCTCCACGTGTGTATGGGATGTGTTACAAAAACCGTCTTCCCAAGGGGACGAGGCCAGTGGGTGGCGAGGAAGTAGGGGGAGGGGGGAGAGGCAGGATGCGGGGGCGGGGCTGGGCCCTGACCCGCGCCCCGCGCCCGCAGTGGTGTGCCCGCTGCCCTGCATGAACGGCGGCCAGTGCTCCTCCAGGAACCAGTGCCTCTGCCCCCCGGACTTCACGGGCCGCTTCTGCCAGGTGCCCGCCGGCGGCGCTGGCGGCGGCGCGGGCGGCTCAGGCCCCGGGCTGGGCCGGGCCGGGGCCCTCCCCGCCGGCGCGCTGCCGCCCCTGGCCCCGGAGGGCGAGCCGGTGGCCAGCAAGCACGCCATCTACGCGGTGCAGGTGATCGCAGACCCGCCCGGGCCCGGGGAGGGGCCCCCGGCCCAGCACGCGGCCTTCCTGGTGCCCCTCGGGCCGGGCCAGATCTCAGCGGAAGGTACCCGGCGACCGGCGGGCCCGGGGAGCCCGAGGGGGCGGGGGGCGGGGGCCGGCGCGGGAGGAGCGCGGCGCGCGCCCGGGTGCGGGGCAGCCCTGAGGCCGCCGTGCCCCGCCCCGCCCCGCCCCCAGTGCAGGCCCCGCCCCCCGTGGTGAACGTGCGCGTCCATCACCCGCCCGAGGCCTCGGTCCAGGTGCACCGCATCGAGGGGCTGAACGCCGAGGGCCCCGGCCCCTCGCAGCACCTGCTGCCGCACCCCAAGCCCCCGCACCCCCGGCCGCCCACCCAGAAACCCCTGGGTCGCTGCTTCCAAGACACGCTGCCCAAGCAGCCCGTGAGTGATCTACAGTCGCGGGCGGACCGACCCTTCTGCCCTATCCCAACTCACCGGATTGCTCAAAACCGGGGCCCCGGGGCATCCCGGTTACCCACCCGCAGGCTCGGGTCGGGGGAAGGGCCTCGGGAGGGAGGCCGGGTGGGGGCGGGGCGCCCCGTGACACCCCCCCTCCTCCCCCCAGTGCGGCAGCAACCCCCTCCCTGGCCTCACCAAGCAGGAAGACTGCTGCGGGAGCATCGGCACCGCCTGGGGCCAGAGCAAGTGCCACAAGTGCCCCCAGCTGCAGTGTGAGTGCCCCCCTGCACCCTCCCGACCCTGCAGTGGGCGGCACCAGCCCAGCTCCTGGCCATGTCCCACTCTGCCCCCTCCCTGAAGGCCCCGGAGTACCCTCCCCTGCCATGCTCTCCTCTCTTTGCAGACACAGGGGTGCAGAAGCCCGGGCCTGTGCGTGGGGACGTGGGCACCGACTGCCCCCAGGGCTACAAGAGGCTCAACAGCACCCACTGCCAGGGTACAGGTGGCAGGAGATCCACTGGGCTGCAGGGGCAGGCCGGGTGTTACTGGGGAGGTCCCAAGGTGGGCAAGGGTGGCACTGGGGCTGGGGCAGGACCCCGAGGTCCTCGGAGCAGCATAGCTGTCACCCAGACTAGAGGGACCAAACTCCCGTTCACCACAGACATCAACGAGTGTGCGATGCCTGGCATGTGCCGCCATGGCGACTGCCTCAACAGCCCTGGCTCCTACCGCTGTGTCTGCCCACCTGGCCATAGCTTGGGTCCCTCACGCACACAGTGCATTGGTGAGCCTGGGGGACGGGGGAGCTCAGGTCCCTGGGAGGTCACAAGCGTGGGTGGGAGGAATAAGGCCCCGAGAGTGAGGGTCAGAGGTCACATGAGGCCAGGGATTATATTAGAGTCAGAGTTGTATGAGATCATGGGCTTTATGGGTAGGAAGGATGAGATCTAGAGCAGCTAGAATCAGGGGTCATTGGGTAAGAGGTCACATGAGGTTAAAGGGTCACATGAGGTCAGGAGTCAAATGGACAGTAGGGATGAGGTTTAGAGCAGCTGAGGTCAGTGGTCACATGAGGTCAGGGCAACAGGTTCAGGAGTCGTATGGGGTCAGGGATCACACGGGGACCCAGAGCTGTCTGGGCAGAGGGATAAGGCCGGGAACAGCGCTCAGGCCTGCATGCCCATGCCCCCTGCCCCTGCAGCGGACAAGCCGGAGGAGAAGAGCCTGTGCTTCCGCCTGGTGAGCCCCGAGCACCAGTGCCAGCACCCGCTGACCACGCGCCTCACACGCCAGCTCTGCTGCTGCAGCGTCGGCAAGGCCTGGGGTGCGCGGTGCCAGCGCTGCCCGGCTGATGGCACTGGTGAGCCTGGGGCATTCGGGCCCGGGGCTGTCTGTCCTTGTGCGGGTTCAAGGAACGCTCAGCTCTCTGTCCCTTGCCCTGGCTACAGCCGCCTTCAAGGAGATCTGCCCAGCTGGGAAGGGGTACCACATCCTCACCTCCCACCAGACGCTGACCATTCAGGGTGAAAGTGACTTCTCCCTCTTCCTGCACCCCGACGGGCCACCCAAGCCCCAACAGCTGCCTGAGAGCCCCAGCCGGGCGCCACCACCTGAGGACACCAAGGAAGAGAGAGGTCCGGCCTGACCCCTTCTGTTCCCTGACTGATGCTGAACCCCTAGTCCAGATCCCTTGACCCCAGGTCTGCATTTGACCTCAGAGTCTAACCCCCTAACTGCTAATCCCTAATGCACCACTCACCCCAGACCTGACCCTCTGATCCCTAGCCAAGGCTGAACCCCTGACTCCCAGCTCTGGCCATCCACTGCCCTGCAGCTCAACACTCTGTCCCCTGAGGTCCCGAGCAGGACACTGATCCAGCCCAAATGCTGCACCCAGACCTGGCCATTGGCCCCAGGGATTTGGCCCTGGGCTGTAACCCTCTAACTTCTGATCTGTGACCCAAGGACCTGGCCCAGCCATGGCTCCCCGGACCCTCAGTGGTCTCCTGACTCCTGGTGCAGGTGCTTCCTGACCCCAGGTTCTAGCCCTTGACCCAGAGACTTGATTGTTGAACTCTTAGAAACTCTGACCACAGGTGCCCACCTGCTGATCCTGACCTTGACCCCTTTCCCTTCACCCAACACTGATGGTCCCATCTTCTTCCCTTTAGGGGTAACCACGGACTCAGTGAGTATGAGTGCCCAGGTGGGAGGGGCCGGGAAGGTGAGGGAGACGCCAGAGCTCAGGTTGCTGTCACCGCAGCCAGTGAGCGAGGAGCGGCCCGCCCCGCAGAGTCCCCCGACCGCCACCACGCCTCCTGCCCGGCCCTACCCTGGTGAGCTGGACACTGCCAGGACCAAGTCGCTGCTGGGGAAGTTCGCCCCCTAGGCACTGGGGGGGCGGCGGAGCTGGGGCGGGAGGCTGGGGCTCCCAGCCTGCCAGGAGGGGGCGGCTCACCCTCCTCGACCCTGCTGCCTGCAGAGCTCATCTCGCGCCCCTCGCCGCCCACCATGCGCTGGTTCCTGCCCGACTTGCCCCCCTCCCGAAGTGCTGTGGAGATCGCCCCCACTCAGGTCACAGGTAAGGCCCGCCCAGCGAGGCCACGGCCCGGCCTTTCCCCTGGTCCTTCTCCTCAGTCCCCTGCCCTCCCACCACTTGCTTCTGTGGCTGATGGGGTTTGTACCTTGGTTTACCGTGTGACCAGCAGACGGCCCACCCTGCCCTCAAACGGCCGGAGGAAATTCATGCATTCGTTCATTCATTCAAAAATTATTTATTGAGCACCCACTACGTGCCGGGCACTGTTTAGGTGCTGGGGACACAACAATGAACAAAACAGACAAAATATTTCCTGTCCTTGTGGAGCAGACAGACAGACAGAGCAATAAGTAAAACTCTAGTGCGTCTCATTAATGCTATAAAAAAATAAATCCGAGAAGAGGGAAGGAAGTCTGGGGCTTGAGATAATACGTAGAGTGGCAATGAGAGAAAGCTTTCTGAGCGCTGTTGTTAAATTGTCCTTGCATTTTTTTATTTTGAAATACTTTCAAACTGACAAGACAGTTACGAAAATAACACAAACCCCATACAGAGAATTCCAGCATACCCCTATCCCCCCAGATACCAGGTCCACCAGTATGGACACTGCTCATTTGCTGTATTAGTCTATCTGTCCATCAGCCTGTCTATCTAACAAACCATTTTCTGAACACCTGAGTGTAGGTTGTATAGCCCATGCTCCTTGAACACTTAATACTTCCACGCACATTTCCACCAACAAGGATATTCACTTAGGTAATCGTCTGGAGTGCAGTTATCAAGTTTAAGAAATGTAACATTTGACATAAAACTTACAACCTATATTCTGGTTTTTTCACATGTCCCAATAGTGTCTTTTGGGCCTTTTCTCCTCCCTTTTTAGGTCCTGTCCAGGATCATGTATTGCATTTAATTGTCATGGTCTCTTTAGTTGCTCTTTCTTTCTTTTATTTTCTCTTTCTCTCTCTCTTTCTTTCTCATTACTAAAACTTTCCCATTTCCCCCAACAGAAACCCTATACCCATTATGCATTAACTCCCCGTTTCCCCTGCACCCCTGCCCCTGGCAACCTGTACTCTTAATTTCGGTTTCGATGCGCTTGCATATTCTCCAATTTTTTTTTTTAGTTATCATGGGGTTTAGATTTAAAAAATCTATAACCATCTTGTTTGTTTTGATACCAACTTAACTTCAATAGTATACACAAACTATATTCTTATACGCCTCCATCCCATCACCTTTCTGCGGTTCTTGTCACAAATTACATATTTGTATATTATGAGTCCAAACTGATTTCTCATTATATTTTATGCATTTGCCTTTTAGATCCTGTAGGAAGTAAAAGTGGAATAACAAACTAAAAATACAATAGTACTGGCATTTATATGTACCCCTGTTGTTACCTTTACCAGAGAGCTTTATCTTTTCATGTGGTTTCTATTATCTACTGTCCTTTCCTTTCAACCTGCAGAACTCTCTTTAGCATCTCTTGTAAACCTGGTCTGGTGGCAATGAAATTCCTCAGCTTTTGTTTATCTGGGAATGTCTTCATCTCTCCCTCATTTCTGAAAGACAGTTTTGCCAGATACAGAATTCTTGGTTGGCTTTTTTTCCCCTTTCCTTTCACCACTTTGAATATGTTATCCCACTGCCTTCTTGCCCCCATGGATTCCCGTGAGAAGCGGCATTTAATCTTATTGAGGCTCCAAGCACAGTTTTAAAGATGATTAGAAATTAAAGAGGGGGTGTGGGGGCAGGAATGGGCTGTACAGGTTTTGGAAAAGGACATTCCAAGTGAAGTGACATTTGGGCAAAGGTATGGAAGCAAGAAACACTGGAGGAGGAGGGAGGAAACCACACACACATCAGCGTTTGTGAACCGGGAAGGGCAAGCGCATGGAGCCTTAAGAGCCTTGGATGTGGTCCCAGAGGCTGTGGGAAGTGTCTGCAGGGTTTGGGGCATCATAATAATCACTAGTCCCAACTGAGCAGCCCTTGTGTGCCATGCTCTGTTTGAAGAGTTTTACATACTAAATATCATTTAACCTTCTCACACTGTGTGAAGTGGGCGTCGAGCCTCATTTTCCAGATGAGACCAATGAGGCTCAGAAAGATTCATTAACTTACCCCAGGTCACACAGCAGAATCTACTTGTAGCCCAGGTTTGTGTGGACTCCAAAGGCTCAAGGGAGCTACTAGCCGGACTGAAACCCCGAGCATGGATGAGGTCCTGGGGTGAGGGTGGGGTGGAGGTGGCTGCCCTAGAAGTCTGCACGGTCCAGGCATCCAGCTCCTGCCCGCCATGGGAGAAGGCGGCAATCGACCGTTCTGCAATGGGGACCAGGGCCCTTGGGTCATTGGGCTAGAGGACATTGGTGTAGGGCTGCAAGGTGTAAGGAATTGAGGTGACTGGGGAGAAGGGGCTTTCAGAGCCCCTATGTCAGGGGGTATTGGGTGATGGCGAGGCCCCCAGTGTCCCAAGCTACTGTGGGCAGGGTTTGGGGTGCCTGGGGGCTTGGAGTGAGCGGGATGGAGGTTTAAAGAACACAGGGATGCGGCGTGGCATTGGGGTTATCTGGGTTGGAGGGGTCGGGAGTCCTGGAGTTGGAGTGGGTGCGAGACCCCTGCCCGGCCCGCAGAGACGGACGAGTGCCGAATGAACCAGAACATCTGTGGCCACGGCGAGTGCGTCCCGGGCCCCTCGGACTACTCCTGCCACTGCAACCCGGGCTACCGGTCGCACCCGCAGCACCGCTACTGCGTGGGTGAGCGCGGGGCCGGCGGGCGGGTGGCGCTGGGGCGGCCCTGGGCGGGACACCCCGCTGACGGCTGCTGGCCGTCGCCCTCCGCAGACGTGAACGAGTGCGAGGCGGAGCCGTGCGGCGCCGGGCGGGGCATCTGCATGAACACGGGCGGCTCCTACAACTGCCACTGCAACCGCGGCTACCGCCTGCACGTCGGCGCCGGAGGGCGCTCGTGCGTGGGTGAGCGCGGCCGGGGCCTGGCGGGGCGGGCGCCCCCCTCCGCCGCCCCCGCACCCCGCTCACGCCGCCTGCCTCCGGCTCAGACCTGAACGAGTGCACCAAGCCTCACCTGTGCGGCGACGGCGGCTTCTGCCTCAACTTCCCCGGGCACTACAAGTGCAACTGCTTCCCCGGCTACCGCCTCAAGGCCTCCCGGCCGCCGGTCTGCGAAGGTGCGGGAGACCCCATCCAGACCCGGGGGGGGGGTCCTCAGCTGTCGCCGACCTGGGCTTGGGGCGGGGCCTGGCCCCTGTCCCTGCCCAGCTCTGAGCCTCCGAGCTTGGGGTCGTGGAGCCCAGAGGGCCGGCTCCGTCGTCCCCACACGGGCCCGCCTCCTCCTCCTCCTCCCTGCCGCGCAGACATCGACGAGTGCCGGGACCCCAGCTCCTGCCCCGACGGCAAATGCGAGAACAAACCCGGGAGCTTCAAGTGCATCGCCTGCCAACCCGGCTACCGCAGCCAGGGGGGCGGGGCCTGCCGCGGTGAGGGCGGGCCTGGGGGCTCAGGGGCGAGCGCCGGCCGCGGGGTGCGGGGTCGGGGTGGGGGACGGCGCCTGGAGGGCGGAGCGTCCCCCACCGCGGCGCGATGGCCCGCGCGGGGTGCGCGGTGCTAGGCGGGCCTTCTCCCCCGCAGACGTGAACGAGTGCGCCGAGGGCAGCCCCTGCGCGCCGGGCTGGTGCGAGAACCTGCCGGGCTCCTTCCGCTGCACGTGCGCCCAGGGCTACGCGCCCGCGCCCGACGCCCGCAGCTGCCTGGGTGAGCTCCGGCCTCCCCCGCACGCGGCGGGCCACCCCGTCTGCCAAGCGGGGACCGGGGGGCGGGAGGTGGCTAACTTGCCCCGCCGCCCCCAGCCCTTCGTTGACCCAGCGGCTCATTTGCTCAGCGAACCCCGCCAGGGAGGGACCCCCAGAACTTCCAGACAGGAGGGCCTGGGGAGGCGAGGGTTGCAGCTGCGTATGTAAAGCTCGTTGTTTACATTTGAAGAAGGTCGAAATCGAAGAATGGAGGGGGTTAGTAGCCGCCCCCACCCCCCCACCCCCGCACAGGGGCGTATTATGCACCAAGAGGCGCGCTGGGGGCTGGGGTTCAGAGGTAGTGGGGCAGATCTGCTGGGGAAGGGGCGCGGGGCTGCGGCGTTAGGCGGGGCTTGAGCGTCTTGAAGGAGCAACAGGGAGGAGAGGGAGGGAGCACCGCACAGCGGAGCCGGTGAGAAACGGCGGGGAGCGTGCAGGGAACCGCACGGTGTGAGCAGGGCGTGGGGGCTGGGGCGGGGTGCGGCGGGGCCCCCACCTTGGAGGGCCCCCTAAACCTTGTTCGGGAAGTTGAGCTTCATCCTCAGGGCGTTAGGAGGCATCTAGAGCCGATTGAAGGCTAAGAGTTGAAAAGATTTGCAATTCTTCCGAATGGAAGTGGAGTGGCGGGGTGTCTGCTGGAGAGACTCAGGACAGATGTTGGTGGCCTCAGGGTGGCCGTGGGATGATGCGATATTAGAGAAATCTCTGGAGAATACATTACCTGAGCTTGTTGCCTGGATGTTGAGGTGAGGGAGAGGGAATCAGGGACCCACCGGGTGCTGCTGCTCATTGGGACAGGGCCTCCAGGGGTGGGGCATATTTGGGACAGGACACACGGGGTTCCCGTGGGCCTCTCAGCTGGAGACGCAGCAGAGATTGGCTCTGAGGGCTGGGAGCCTTGGGCCAGACACCCCCACCTGGAACCACGGCTGGGGGGTGGGCTGTGGACCTTGGCCTGCTCACCCAAGGCAGGCAGATGGGGGAGGCAAGGGGAGGGGAGGCAGAGCCTGTGGACACTGACCCATCAGGGGCAGGCAGGGGAAGAGAAGCCTGAGGCTGGATTGGGGGGGGTGCGGGGGGATGGTGGAAGGTGGGAGGGGGATGGAGGGAGGAGAGGCTTCCAGGGAGGAAGGAGGAGTGTGCTGAACGCAGCAGAGCCATTCTTGTAAAATAACTTGTTGGTGAGACAACGGGAAGGTCCCTGGTGGCCTTGGCAAGAGTGGCTTCCAAAGGCCAGGAAGAACGCACCGGCAGCAGGTGAGGGGATGGCAGGCGCAGCGAAGGCCGGGAGAGGAGGGGAGCAGGCCGGCAGGCGGCTCGCCATGCTCTAGCAGATGGAAGGGGGCATGGATGTAGAGAAGGATTTTCGGGAGATTTGAGAGGTTACCCTTAATTTTCTCTATAAAGAGAGAGGGGCTGAGTCAACAGGGGCCTTGAGAATAGGGGTCTGGGACTGCTGGGGGACAGGGGGTGGCCTGGGGGCTTTGCAGAAGTCTAGAGCTGGGAGGAGTGGGGGAGACGGCACCAGCTGAGGTGCAGGGTGCGGCCTAGGTGCTCGGGACAGGAGGCCGAGGGGCAGGCTGCGCCTCAGACTGCAGGCTTGGCTTCGCTGGCCTGGCCGGGAGGAAGGAGAGGCATTCAAGGGCCCCCATCCATGAGGAGCCCTGGGGTTCGGCTGTGGACAGTTGAGTCTGGGGGCTCAGGTGGAGCTGAGAGGAAAGCTACAAGTCCCTGCGGGAGAGAAGGAGGAGCAAGATTGAGGAGAACCTGGGGCAGTGGGAAGCAATGGGGCAGGTCCCAGGGAGGAAAGCAGCTGACCTTGAGGCTAAGGTCACAGATGCTGAGGGGTCACGGAGGGTGAAAACTCCTAGGATGGAGAGGGAGAGGGTAGGGGACTGGGAGGGTGGGCGCTGATAGCAACAAAGACCGCAGAGGCTGGTGTGTGGGCCTTTGCACCTCGGAAAAGAGGCGGCTGGGAAAGCGCCTGGGGTGCGGGGAACTGCCAGCTGCCATCCACCCCAGAGGACTGCAGGGAAGTGTGTCCTCAGGGGCGAGCCAGCTGGCTTTACAGCGCCAGCAGAAGTGATCCTGCAGAACGTGCATAGATCTGGGGGAGCTTACGTGCACGGGAAGAAGGAAGCTGGGGTGGATGAGGTGAAGGGTTAGGGGCCTAGAAGTGAGAGAAGCTGCGTGAGGAAGCCAGGGCAGCAGAGAGGGTGGGGGGTGCACTCTGGATGGGAGAGGGTGGTTGAAGGACCTGTTGGCAGGACCCGGCCTCCAGGGCCCTCAATGGCATCAGACCTGGCCCAGGGTCCCTGGCAGCACCTGGCCTGGTCAGCCGGGCACTGTGTGCTGTACAGAAGCCTTCCAGAGGTGGCTTTTCCTGGGTGCCGGGAGGCAGGGGAGGACCCTGGGCTTCCCTCCGGCTCCACTGGCCTCAGTTCTGGTGTTGCAGGCCACACAGGCCAGCCAGGGCCAAAGACCTGCCCACTCTGGCTCTCTAACATCCCTCTGCCCTGCAGATGTGGACGAGTGTAAGGCTGGTGACGTATGTGACAATGGCATCTGCACCAACACACCAGGCTCCTTTCAGTGCCAGTGCCTCTCCGGCTACCACCTGTCCAGGGACCGGAGCCGCTGTGACGGTGAGGGGGTTGGCAGCTGGGCAGGACCTCCACTGCCCGGGCCCTGAGTCCAGGGGCTACCTGTGCACTCTCAGGTCCAGTCCCCATACAGACCCAAATGGGGCATGGGGGTGTGGGACCAACCCCGGGCTTTCAGGGAAGCCTTGGCAGCTCGAGGCTGGGGGACAGGGAAAGGGAGAGGCCAGCCCTGAGAATCTCTGCCCCTGCCGTCCCTTTGTCAGACATTGATGAGTGTGACCTTCCCGCGGCCTGCATTGGAGGCGACTGCATCAACACCAATGGCTCCTACCGCTGTCTCTGTCCCCAGGGGCACCGGCTGGTGGGCGGCAGGAAGTGCCAAGGTATGGGGGGACTGGCTGGGAGCTCTCCTGGTGGTGGTCTTTCATTTCGCCATCCATCACGCATCCTTCCACTCTCTGACCTCGAGTCACGACAGGACCAAGGGCAGGCAGCGTGGTGCTTACTATGCCACTGTGCCGGGCTCCTTGCAGCTGTTAATTCACTTTCCTCCCCATCGACTCACCCTACCCCCCTGCTTCCGACAAGAGCTCACTGAGCACCTGCCATGTGCCAGGTTCCCAGGGATCGAACAAGGACCTGGCGCTCTCGGGCTGGGGGAGGCTGACATGTGCACTGATTCTCCCAGTTAAGGAATCCCTTAACTGGGGATTGCAAGGGGGCGGGGGCAGTTGAACTGGGACTTGAAACATGAACAGGGGTTGCCAAGGCAGAGAAAGGCAGGGAACGGTATTCCAGGCCAAGGAACAGTATGTGCAAAGTACAGAGGTCTGGAAGGAGCCAGTCATGGTTTTAGGGGAGAGTAGACACCAGTGCCTTGAGCATAGGGTTGGGGAGTGGGGATTAGAATAAAGGGTGAGGAAACTTAAAGGTACTGGGAGACCAAACTGAAAGTCCTCAAATGCGGGGAAAACTTGGACTTCATTCTGAAGACTGTGTGCAAAGACAGCAGTGAATGAGCCCCCCGTTATGTGCATGCACAGACATGCCCAGCTGGGCTTCCTGGGGTGTGTGCTTTGAAATTGGAGTAGAAATTCGGGAAATTCCCAGGGGAGGGGGGGCTGGGTCTCCCTGTAAGCGGCTCCCCTCCCTCCTGGTAGACATAGACGAGTGCAGCCAGGACCCGGGCCTGTGCCTTCCCCACGGGGCCTGCGAGAACCTGCAGGGCTCCTACGTGTGCGTCTGTGACGAGGGCTTCACGCCCACCCAGGACCAGCACGGCTGTGAGGGTGAGTGCCCTCCAGGCCCCAGCCCCAGCCGGGACGCCCCCTGCGCTGCAGCAGCGTGCAGATGGATCACACCTACTCCCACACTTCCGAATTTGGGGGGCTCTGGTGGAGCCAAATCTGGCAGGGCCATGCCTTCCACGTGGAGGAGATTGGCTTTCACTGGGTGGGGGAGGGAGGAGCCCGGGAATTGGGGGAGCACAGGAAGGTGGCTGGTGAGTGGGGTGGACGGGGCCTGCCGGTGTGTCCGCCGGAAGCTGAGCTGCCCTCCCCCCCCTCAGAGGTGGAGCTGCCCCACCACAAGAAGGAGTGCTACCTTAACTTCGACGACACGGTGTTCTGCGACAGCGTGCTGGCCACCAACGTCACCCAGCAGGAGTGCTGCTGCTCGCTGGGGGCCGGCTGGGGGGACCACTGCGAGATCTATCCCTGCCCAGTCTACAGCTCAGGTCGGCAGCGGGGCGGGCCGTTCCCCTCCCCAGGGCCCCGGCTCCTGCACCTGCAGACGGCGCGGGGGGTGCGGCACCTCGCTGGGTGGCGGGGAAGCCCGGGGGCGCGTTGCGGCCTGAGCCTGAAGCTCGCCCACGGCCCTGTCTGCCCGCAGCCGAGTTCCACAGCCTCTGCCCCGATGGGAAGGGCTACACCCAGGACAACAACATCGTCAACTACGGCATCCCGGCCCACCGCGGTAAGCCCGCCCCCGCCCGCGTGGGGCCGCTGGATCCCGCCGCGCCTGCTCCCGCCGCGGGGCCTGGGCTAAGCCCCGCCCCGCCCTCATGTCGGCCCCGCCCCCTGCAAGCCCCGCCCCTGCCACGTGGTCGCCGGGGAGACCCCTCCCGCCCAGTGCCTCGCGGTCCCCCGGCGGCCAGGCCCCACGGCTGGTGTCCCCGCAGACATAGACGAGTGCGTGCTGTTCGGGGCGGAGATCTGCAAGGAGGGCAAGTGCGTGAACACGCAGCCCGGCTACGAGTGCTACTGCAAGCAGGGCTTCTACTATGACGGGAACCTGCTGGAGTGCGTGGGTGAGCGCGGCGGGCCCGAGGGCCGGGGGACAGCGGCCCGGGACAGCCGCCCCGACCCTGGCCCGGCCCCTGCCACCCGCGCTTTGCCTCCCCGCAGACGTGGACGAGTGCCTGGACGAGTCCAACTGCCGGAACGGAGTGTGCGAGAACACGCGCGGCGGCTACCGCTGCGCCTGCACGCCGCCCGCCGAGTACAGCCCAGCGCAGCGCCAGTGCCTGAGCCCCGCGGAGATGGGTGAGGGCCGCGCCCGGGAGGCGGGGAGGGCCGGGCCCGGCCGAGCTGTGACCGCCACCCGCACCCCTCGCTGCCCGCAGACGTGGATGAGTGCCAGGACCCGGCAGCCTGCCGCCCTGGCCGCTGCGTCAACCTGCCGGGCTCCTACCGCTGCGAGTGTCGCCCGCCCTGGGTGCCCGGGGCCTCCGGCCGCGACTGCCAGCTCCCGGAGAGCCCGGCGGGTGAGGGCGAGGGTCGTGTGGGGCCGAGCTCCGGGGCCGCGGCCCCCGCGCGGGCGGGCTGGAGCGGGGACGGCGGCCCCTGCCTCGGGCCCCTCCCTGACGCCAGGATCCCTCCCCAGAGCGCGCTCCGGAGCGGCGCGACGTGTGCTGGGGCCAGCGCGGAGAGGACGGCATGTGCGCGGGGCCCCTGGCCGGGCCCGCCCTCACCTTCGACGACTGCTGCTGCCGCCAGGGCCGCGGCTGGGGCGCCCAGTGCCGCCCGTGCCCACCGCGCGGGGCCGGTGAGCTGGCCGGGGAGGGCCTGGCCCGGGGCGGGTGCCCGGGTGCGACGCCCGCACTGACCGCCCCACCGCACTCCTCCTAGGGCCCCAGTGCCCGACGTCGCAGAGCGACAGCAATTCCTTCTGGGACACGAGCCCCCTGCTGCTGGGGAAGGCTCCGCGGGGTGAGTGGGGCCGAGGGGGCGGGCGGCGGGGGCCGGGCGGCGGCTTCCTCCCGGGCGGTGGTGAAGCCAGTATTCACCCGCCCAGACGAGGACAGTTCAGAGGAGGATTCGGACGAGTGCCGTTGCGTGAGTGGCCGCTGCGTGCTGCGGCCCGGCGGTGCCGTGTGCGAGTGTCCAGGCGGATTCCAGCTCGACGCCTCCCGCGCCCGCTGCGTAGGTGAGCGGGGCCGGGGCCGGAACCGGGTGGTAGGCGGGCTGGGGCAGCTCTGGCTCCCCACCAAGTCCGCACTTGTCACCGTCACCTCCAGACATCGACGAGTGCCGAGAGCTGAACCAGCGCGGGCTGCTGTGCAAGAGCGAGCGGTGCGTGAACACAAGCGGCTCCTTCCGCTGCGTCTGCAAAGCTGGCTTCGCGCGCAACCGCCCGCACGGGGCCTGCGTGCCCCAGCGCCGTCGCTGATGCCGCCGCCCTCAGCCCGGACCTCGGCGATCACCTAGCGGCTCCCGCCGACACTCAGAAGAGTGTTTGGCCTCTCGGCCCCGCCCCGACTCGGGTATCGGACCCAGGGACCCTCCGGGGCCCGCAGACCCCTTCCTGCGCCCCAGGACGTGAGGGCGCCCGTTCGGGCCCTGAGCGGCGGTTCCCGCAGCCGCCACTGGTTCTGCGTGGCGCATAAGCGGATCTCAGGTCCCGGGGGCGCTGTCGACCTTCTCCCAAGGAGCATTTCCTAGAAACTGGTGGCTTGCGAAGCAAATGCTGCTCTCGTCCGGGGCGGCGAGGGCGGCCCCGCAGCGTCAGAGCCGCGCCGCCCCGGAGGCGCCAGAGCGAGCCCAGGACCGCGGGCGGGAAATAGAATTTATTGTGGCTCTGATTCTGTACACGCGCGACAGGCCGGGCCGGCCGGGCTCACATGGTTTGTACAATAAATACACCCGCGGGGCCCGCTCTCCGCGGCCGGGAAGCGGCCCTCGGCGGCTCAGTCCAGCTTCCGGGCGCCCAGCTTCAGGGGGCCCTTGGCCGCCTTCCTCTCGGCGCGCTTGCTCTCCAACTCCCGCCGCCGCTCCTCGCGCTTCTTGCGGGCCAGCTCGGCCTTCGCCTGCCCTGCGGGCGGGAAGGGGCAGTGGGCTGGGGGCGCCGGGCCGGGCCAGACCCAGGCCCACCCGCCCTTCCGGGGAAGCCACTCACGGCTCTCGGTCTCCAGGCCCTCCCAGTTGTCGCCCCACGAGTCCGGCCTCGGCTGAAAAGGGAAGTGCGGGCTGGCGTGAGGCCGCCCCGCTGCGGTCCACTCAGGCCCGCGCCCGCCCGCCCTGCCCTGCCCTGCCCTGCCCGGGCCGAGCACCTGGGCGCTGGCCTCCCGACGTGGGGTGAGGGCAGCGAAGGGGTCGCCCTTGTCGCTGGGTTCCGGGCCGCCCCAGTTATACTCGCTGGCCAGCCGAGTTCCCTCGGGGGGCTGCTTCGGGGGGCTCGGCTCCTGCCAGCCCTGCTCCCAGGAGCCCTCAGCCTCCCAGCTGCTCCAGTCCGCCTCCAGCTTGTGGGCGGGGCTGCCAGCCTGCGGGAGGGAACGCGGGAGGTGGGGCCCGCAGCCCAGGAGGGAGGGGCCGCCTCGCGCCACCCTGCCCCACTCTGCCCACCTGAGCCCGGCGTGCCTGGCGCCCCGCGTCCCAGTCGTCCTGCTGGGCCAGCGCAGACCCGGCCTCCTGCAAGTGGGAAGGGCAGCAAGCTCAGTGCCCCAGCCCTCTCCAGACAGGGCCAGTAACAGCCACGCAGCCGGCCTCGGCGCCACCTTTCAGTCTTCCGCCTTCAGTCTCGCTTGCTCTCAGGCCCTGCGTCCCATATCTAAAGTGGACACGGGGAGCCCTGCCATCACCCCCGTCTGAGGCTGAGGAATGAGATCTAGAGGCGCCAGGCCCCTCCCAGCAGGCTCGGGGTCCACACCCATTGGAGACAGTCCCACTGCATCCCCACCAGACAGGCCTGGGAGGGGCTCTCCTGGGTGAGCCCAGCACTGAAGCAGGTGGAGGTGGGCAGGGAGAGGAGAGAGCACCAGCCTGGGGGGCGCCCCAGCCACCTGAGCCTCTTAATTTCCGACCTGCTCCCAGAAAGTCCTGGAGTTGGAATGGGAGGCTCACTACCAGCACTGGCCCACACTGGCCAGTCCGTGGTGCCTATTCGCCAGGGGTGCTGTGCTGACAACAGACCTGACGCCCGAGCTTCTGGAATGGCAGTCTGTGGCCTTTGAGCCCCACTCACCTCCAAGCTGCCCCAGTCTTCGTCATCCCATCTGTCAGTAGAGCTGCTGTCCGCTGTGTCCTTGCCCTCCTCCTGCATCTCCCAGTGGCCTGAGGTCACGGGGGCAGTAGGGACAGGGGTGGGAGCGGGGGCAGGAAGTCCTGGGGAGAGGAGGCCCACTGAGCTCCTCCCACAGACTGGGCCTCAGAGCAGAGGTTGCTGGGGTGTGTGGAGCAGGGTGAAGAGGGGGGCACCAGGAAGCTCCCAAGACTAGACCCCCTCCCCACCCCCTATGTCCCCCATCACCACCCCAGGGGACCCTGGGCTGTAGCAGCTTGTAGATACCAGTACCCCCAAGCTCTCTCAGCCAGTCTGCAACACTCACCCTCAGGCGTGGGCCTCTGGGGTGCACTGGTCTCAGGGAGGGAAGCCGTGGGGTGTGCGCGGATCAGCTTGGAGGTGAGCGAGGAGACCCCTGTCACAGCCCAGCCTGCCCAGCTGGCTGCAGATCCTCCGGTCCCAGGGCTGGAGGCCGCATGGACATCCTTCTCTGGACATGACATGAGAGAGAGGCAGGTATGGGCCCTCAGGCTGCCATGGGGAGGCTGCGAGGATGGTGAGACCCAAGTGACCTGTAGTAGGCCCTCTCCTTTCTCCAGGCCTCGGTTCTCCCATCTGTGAAATGGGGGGAGGGTCAGGGACAGTGTCAAGTCTGTCCTCTAAGGTTCCTCTAGCCCTCAGATACGCTAATGGGGGGGGGCAGGTGACAGCCAAGGGTGGGTGGAGGGATGAGCGTGGGTTCACTCACCCACTTCTGCCAGCTGGGTGGGATCCTCTGACACAGATTCCAGTTTGGACAGGAAGCTTCGGATGGCCTTGAAGGCCTGTGGGACAGCAAGGGGTAGCGCTGAGGGTGCTAGGGTTTCCAAGGGCCTGCCAGGTCAGCCAAGGTCCAGCTCCCGCCAGCCCCCAGCTCCAGGGGCCAGCCCCAGCTGAGCCTCACCTGGTCCCGCACAGATTTTTCGGGGTCCACAGCGAGGCTGCAGAGCACAGGCAAGATCTTGTGGGCGCAGTCGCTCACTGAGTAGAGGTTGTGGGTGGCAGCAAAGCCCAGGACACCCGCGACCCGAGATGGCGCGAATGGGTCCTTAGTGGCCCGGCTGAAGGCGGAGGTGAGGACCCTGTGTCTGGTCTGGGGTGGAGTGGAGCAGGAAGGGGGTTCCTCAGTGTAGGGTTGATTCTGGGGTCCAGAACTGCCAGGCCTTACTCCCCAGAGCAGAGGCCACCTGGGGGGGCCCCAGAATCTGAAAAATGTGAGTTAATCACCAACAACCTAAAAGGGGGAGGATTTCCTTAAATCTCTGGATGCTGGCTTCTCCTCACAGGTCACTGGCTCCCGCTCCTCAGCAACGGGCCAGAGCAGCAGCTGCCCCAGGGCTGGGGTACCTGCCTCCCTTCTCACCTGTCCCGCTGACCTGTTAACTGGCTGGGCCTTGCAGGCAGCTGACTTCTAAATCCTGGAGCCCTAATCCTCCACCTCCTGGCCATGGGCCCTGGGGCAACTCACTCGGCCTCCAGGAACCCAGGCACCTGGAGCCCCGGCCAGGGCCTCGGTGTCCGGGAGGGAGGCCCCCACCCAGGATGGGGCCTGTCTGGGCACTCACGCTGGCACTGAGGTAGGAGCCGATTTTGCCCAGGCAGACGGTGGTGTTGCAGCGGATGGGGCCCTGGTCATCCTTGGCCTGCAGCCGAGCAAAGTGCTTCATGAGCTCCACGTTGAGGTTGGCCTCGTTCAGCTTCGGGGCCAGGAGCAGCATGGACTGTGGGGCAGGGACAGCAGAGTGTGGGCCGGGGCGGGGGAGAGCAGAGTGGGGGCCGGGACGGGCGACAGAAGAGTGGGGGCCGGGGCGGGGGAGAGCAGAGTGGGGGCCGAGGCGGCCTCCTGGCTGGGTGCAGGGCCTGCTCGCGGCCTGTGGCAGCTCCTGCCCCGGGGATCCAGTGTGTCCCCCAGCTCAGCACCCAGGCCCAGCCTTCTGCTCCAGCGCCCCCCACTCCCCCGGGCCCTGGTCACCTCCTGGCTCTCTGGCCTCTGCCCACGTGGTTCCCTCTGCCTTCATGCCCTGCCCCACCTCCTCCCACCACAGAGAAGATGCAGTCAGGGCTCCAAGGTGCCCACGTGCACAAGGCCTCCTCCAGTGCAGACCAGGCCTCCCAGGACCTTTCCTCCAACCCCATCGTGGGGCCCACTGAGCTTGGACCACAGGGCTGCCTCTTGCATCATCACCTGGATTACCCACTTCCCCTACTTCTGGTCTTGGACCCCCAAATCCATCCTCCATCCAGCAATGGCTGGAGAAATCTGTCCAAAGCACCTATAGAAACTTATGCTTGTGCCCCCCGCCATAATCTACAGTGACGCCCACTCTCCAGGAGAAGCCTCGCAGGGCCCTGCAGGTCTGGCCCTGTCCCCCTCAGCCTCCCTGGACAGCACGCTGCAGCCACCCCGGCCTCCCTCCAGTCCCTCTGAAGCACCACCAGCACTCTGACCTTAGCCTCTGGCCTCCCTCTGCCCCCACCCTCCTGGGAAGCCTCTCTGCTCTGAGCTCCTGAGCCCACCCCCCACATGCAGCCCCCACATCGCCTCACACCTGCCCATCGCAGGCTCCCACCTACACGCAGTGTCCTGTGCTGGGCCGCGGCCACTCAGCTCCCACTCAGTATCACCCTCCCCCAACCCAGCCCTGGATCCTGCCCAGAATGCTGAGGGCGTGGGCGCCTCCCCCCAGTTCTGTTCCCCTTTATGGCAAAACCTCAAGTTCATCTGCACTCAGCATCTCCCATTTTCCCCGTTCTCTCCTGAGTGCACCCCACGCACTTTCCCGTGACCCCCCATTCCACCCAGCTGGCTCTGGTGGAGGTCACCAGTGACCTCCGTGTTGCTAACTCTTCACAGCTGATTCTCAGGCCTGACCAAATCTGACCCCTCAACACCTGTGTCACCGCAGAGTTCTCCCTTCCTGCCCTTCCAGGACATGCCCCAACTGCATCTGCTGCTGCGTTAGCCTCCTTTTGCTGGTTCCTCTTTTCCAGCATCCTACCCCACAGCTCATCCTCGGGCCTCTTCCTGTGCCTCCATCTCTCCCTAAGTGGTCTCATCCCCTTTCTTTTTCTTTTTTTTTTTTTAGGAGGTATGGGGATTGAACCCAGGACCTCGTACATGCCAAGCAGGCGCTCAACCACTGAGCTACACCTGTTCCATATCATCTCATTAAAACGGTTCGCTGACAACCCCAAATGTGCACCTCTAGACTGCTTCCCTAAGCTTCAGGCGCATGCAGCCTCCTCCCATACGCCCAGTCTTCTCAATCAATGGCATCTTAAACTCCCAGTTGCTCAGGCCAGAAACCTCGAAGCTACCCTTGACACTGTCGGCTCCACCTGCTGCTATCACCGGGATCTGAGCCACTGTCCTCTCACACCTGGCCCACTGCAACAGCCTCTGACAGCTTCCCAGCTTCCACCCTCCCCCTGACAATCAGCACCACAGTCCTTTTAAACAAGTGACTCCTCTATCCAGCCCCTCTGGCTTGTGTGTCACTCCCAGTGAATGCCACACCCTCCGAGGCCTGCCCCTTGCCCCTACCTCATTTACCCCTCACCTCCTACCCTTCTCCCGCAATCATCGCCCTCCAGCCATACTAAAGGGCTTCCAGCCACTTCTCCACACCATTCCCGCCTCAGGGCCTCTGCATGTGCTGTTCCTGCTGCAAGGACACCCACACTCCAGATCTCCATGTGGCTCAATCCCTCAGTTCTGCTCTAAATGACTCCATCTCAGCAGGTCTTCCTGGACCACTATTTTGTTTAAGGAGATACTAGGGATTGAACCTAGGACCTTGTACATGGGAAGCAGGCGCTCAACCACTGAGCTACATCTGCTCCCCAATGAGAGCTGATTTTTTCGTTTTTGTTTTTAGGAGGTACTGGGGATCGAACCTGGAACCTCGTACATGGAAAGCAGATACTCAACCACTTGAGCTACATCCGCTCCTCCTGATCACTAGTTTTTGTTTTGCTTTGTTTTTTGAGGTATCGGTTGGGGATTGAACTCTGGACCTTATATGTGGAAAGCCAGGGCTCAGCCACTGAGCTACACCAGCTTGCCTAAGTTGCTTTCTTGTTTTTGTTTAGTTTTGTTTAGGTAGTACTGGGATGGAAGCCGCGACCTCCTATGTGGGAACCAGGCGTTTAACCACTTGAGCTACAACCACTCCCATGACCACTTGTTTTTAAAGCTGCAAAGCCCTCTCTCCCCACTGTCCCTGAAACATATCACTTTGTAGCATCAGATACACATGCTGTAATTCTGTTTATTATCTGCTGGGCACACTCCCCAGCCCCTGAAAGGCAAGCTCAATGAGGGCAGGGAACTTGCCATCTTGTGCACGCTGCAACCCAGCACAGGGCCTGGCACAGGACGGGCACAGTCACTCAACAGAGAACCACCCATCCTGCTCCTCCGCCAGCCCAGCAGCTGTTCACCCTGCTCCTGCCTTGACCTATACCGCAGGACGGTGCCTGCTCCTCCCAGGACCTGCTCTGACCCCCAGGACAAAACCCAGGCCTCCGTGTCCTGGAGCGAGCCCCCTTTGGGCCTTGGCAAACCAGGGGCAGCCACGCTGGGCCTAGCCACACCCACCTTGACCGTCTGCTCCCGGATGGCGGGGTTGGTATCCAGAAAGCCGTGTACAACGTGGGGGAAGATCTGGGTGTTGACTGTTGGCTCGTCGAGGTACTGGATGAACTGCTCCATCTGGGCCCAGGGCAGGATATGAGACTATGGTCAACCTCCCCGTCACAGCCACGGAGCCACTCTTGGCCCAGTTTCTCCACCTGTCAGGCACCAGCTGGCCAAGTCAACCTCCTGAGCCCCCTGCCCACACCTGGCCCCTCTGAGGCCTCAGGCCCATGTAGAAAGGGGAAGAGAGGCAGGGAGGATGCTGGGATGAGCTGGAGACTGGGCAAGGGAGGCCTGGCTTCTGGCCTGCTCAGCTGGCAGACTGCATCACGTCCCGCTCTCAGACATGCCGCTGCCTCTAATATAAAAGGGGGTACTAACGCTGCCCTGCTTCTCCTGCCCACAGTGCTGGGGGAAAGGTGCTGCACTTGCAGCGGGAGAGGGAGTACATTTGGGTTCACCATGGGCCTCCTACCTAGAGCCCACTGCCCCTGTCTGACCCCCTGGGCTTGGCAGGAGAGACTGTATCTCCACTCGAGAGGTGAGCAAATGGGGCCTCCCAGGGCTGAGTGTGCCAGAAGCTGGGGTGGGAGGGGGCCATGACTCCCACAGCCTGGCAGGGTGGGCATTCCCAAGGCTGCAAATGAGCCCTGTGACAACTCAGCCCCCAAGGGTTCAGCCTTGCTGGGAACCTCATGGGTGTGTGTGTTGGGGACAGGGTTTCTGGGGCCCCTGAGCAGCCAGGGCAGGGGCTCCAGCCCATTGCCACTGCTCCAGCCCACTGCCAACCCAGCAGGGTGGGGTCTGGCCAAGTCACACCTGCTGCAGGAGGCGGATACGCATGGCCCGGTCAGTGGACGAGAACATCTTGACCACGACGGGGATGATCTTCTGCTGGTACTCCTCGGCGCTGAGGCACTTGCCCACCTGGGGAAGACACAAGAAGGGGGCTCAGCTCCATCCAGGTGGGGGAGGGCAGGGCAAGGTCACTGGGCTCCTTTACCTTCCTGGGCCCCTCCTGCTGATGTCCCAGGGTAGAATGGGGTGGAAACAAAGCAGGAGGAGGGACAAGCCCATACTCCAGCTCAGCCAGCCTGTGGGTTAAGACCTCTTTTAGGAGGCTGCTAAAAACGCTGTACCCCTCCCCTGAAACGGGCACCCACGTACCACACGCACACAGAGTTCTACAGTTTCAGGGTTGCCAGCTATGCAGGATTCACTGGCAGTTCTCTTAACCTCTCCCTCCCCCCACACACAAAGCAAATCCCTTCAGAGGAAAAGATTTTCCCCAGGGTGGGCAGAGCAGGGCACGGCAGGTGCCCATGTAAGGGTGGGCGGGGGTCTGAGGAAGGGGGATGGAGGATCAAGCCCCCAAGGCCAGGTGAGCTGACTGTTGAGAGATCAAGAGGGAGGACGGGGCAGGGGGGTGATGCCCTGGGTCCTGGGAACCAGGGTGCACAGGTCAGACCAGGTGGCTGTCTTGGGAAGAGGGGGGAGGGCTGAGGGCTCTGATGCAAGAGGTCTACAGAGAAAGAATTGTGGAGGCTCAAAATCTCTCCTCCCCTAGGGCAAGAAGTCCCCACAGCCTCCCTGACAGCTGTTCACGTGGCCCTGGCTTGCTGAACCTCTGGGATGTTGGCTGGAAGCCCCTCCCCAGGACAGCCCTGCAGGAGAGCGGCCCAGCCAGGGTCTTCCCTTTTTCCCTTCAGATCCACCCCGGCCAACCCCTGGCCCCACAGTTCCTGAGGTGCGAGCCTGCAGCCGCGGCCTGACGAGTGGGGCCCTCACCCAGTCTCCTAGCCCCACCCACCTTGAAGAGGGGCGTGAGGACAACAGCCCCGGCGTTGCCAAACTCGAAGGCGGTCAGCAGCTGGGGCAGCACCTTGTGCCGGCAGAAGTCCTCTGGGAACGAGTCTAGGCTCTTGCTCAGCTCTTGGAAAAACTTTTGCTTCTCAGCTGGCTCTTTGATCTGGGGGAGCAAGGACAGGGGCACGGAGGGTCAGCTTGGCTACAGGGTCCCCAGCTGTGGGCAAGGTCAGGGGTCACCCCAGCCTGAAGCTGGTGGACCCTGGAGCCCGAATGCCTGGGTTCCAATCCCAACTCCCCATCCTGGCTGTGGGACCTTGGGCATTTTCCTCCACCTGTAAAACGGGACCCTGGCCTCACCACCTCACAGGGTGGTTCCGTACCCGCTGCCAGCACCGTGCCGCGCACACTGGCATCCCCCTCACTGCTACCAGCAGCAGCCGATCCCTCGCCAGGAGAGCAGCCACTGGGGAGGGGGGCAGGCCTTTATCAACTGCCTCTACTCCCACCACCACCCCAAGGTGCGAGTGCCATTAACCCCACCACACAGACGAGGAAACAGGCTGAGAGATGGAGGCTTACTTGGTTCCCCTGGCCCCAGCTGAGGTGGGCACACCTGCAGCTCCACCACGGCGGGGACTGGGGAGGGGGTTCACGGCAGGCTGTGGGAAGGTAGTGGTCAGATGCGGTTTACCCCCACGGCCGGTCCTCCCCCTAGGCCCAAATGGGCCAGGCTCTCAGCCCCACGCGGGGCGGCCACCCTAACCTCCCTTTGAGGCTGTGATACCGCAGGCAGGCGGGCGGGTGCACAGTTCCTGAGCGGGAATTACATGCTAAACCCTTTACACAGACGTTCTCAAACGCCCCTCCCCACAACTCTACCAGGAAGGTGCTAACGCAATCCAGCTTTTTCAGCACGGAAGCTGACGCACGCAGGGCAAGGAATCTGTACAAAGGCCACAAAGCTAAGAGGATGTGTCTGGCCCAGGGGCCTGGCCCCTGTTCTGATCCCTCTGAAGAGGTGCTATTGCTCCCTGTTTACAAAAGAGGAGGCTGAGCTCAAGGTCAGCAGCCCAGATCAGAGCGCAGGCCTAGTAACCCAGTCCTGCCAGCTTCCAAAGTCTCTGAGCTCTCCCCTGCTCCCCTGTTCCCCTGTTCCCCCAGGAGAGGCGGCCTCTGGCTGGGGATGAGGGCCTGGCGGGCTCTCGAGCAGCTCAATCCAGTGTGGGAGGCAGGCTTGGGGCTCAGACCACAGGGTTGAGAGGACACAGCCCTCACCCAAGGTCGCACAGTATGAGTCACAGCTGGGGTTCTCTCTACTCTTCTGCCCAGAGACAAACAGGGGGCCCCCGGGCACTGCCTCCCACGTTCTCCTTGGGGCTGGTCAGAAAGAGTCCATTTCCTGTAGGGTGTGTTTCAAGCAGAAGAGCAGGTGTGCCTCAGGCTACAGCCAGGCAGCCTGGCAGGACCAGCCATGCAGGGAGAACCCCATGTAGCAGAGTCCCGCAGCCCCACACCGCCCCACACTGCCCGAGAGGCAACAGGACTCAGCGTTTCCAACAGCCTCGCCAAGGTGCAGCTCAGCTCCCCCATCTGAATGTCCTCCCTGGCCTCCGTTGGAGTTGGCATTCCACGGACCCCGCTCCATCGATGTCTGTCAAAGTGCCTGTCACTCTCCTCTCCTGCCCCAAATTCTTGGCCCCTTAGGAGCCGGGCTGTGCCCTGCCCAGGGCTGGGTGGGAGTGGGTGTACAGAGTAGCACCTTCCTCCTTCATTCCCTACAACCCCCCCCTGGACAGCACACAGCATTATCCCCATTATACAAATGTGGAAACTGAAATTCAGAGAGGCTAAGCAAAAGGTCCTTCCCATGTGCTGCTTCCTCTGCCTGGAACATTATTCCCCCAGCTGCAGGAGCTTCAGCTCAAATGTCGCCCTCCCAAGAGCCCTTCCCTGACCACCCCACCCGGCCACCTTCCTCCTCAGCACCTGTCCCCACCTCAGGGAGCACATGCTTCCTCGGGTATACATCTTCTGTCCACAAGTGTGGGGCCTGATCTATTTCCTGTAGACCCCAGAGGGCAGGGATGTACATCTGACCCTCCTTCTCCCCACCCTGCTGCCCACGCCTGGCCAAGGACACTGCACACCTGAGGGACCGGAGCCACAATGCACTGTGGGCTTAATGGAGTGCCAGGAGCGGTCACCACACACCTGCTACCTGCTGACCACGACCCTGTGCACGTTCAGCTCGCTGCGTATGCACCATGCTCCTCTGAGGGAGGGACTGGTGTCCCCACGTTATAGCTGAGAGGACGGAGCTTCAGCCAAATGAAGAGGCTCAGCAAGTAAGAGTTACAGCCGGGATTTGAACCCAGACAGGCCTAACTGCACAGTCTGTGCTGGTCTCCAGAGGGTCCAATTATGAGGGGCCCTGCAAAGTGGGGGGTGAGGAACTCAGGGCCAGAACCCAGGGCGGTGGGGGCTCACCTGAATCTCTTCCAGGAAGAGGTTGGTCTCCACGAAGCAGTTGTTTAAGAAGCCGCCAGGGGCCCGGCAGTTCTGCAGGAAGCGGGCTGGGTTGGGACGCACCTTGGGGTTGGC
The DNA here is from genome assembly GCA_029593785.1 of Cabassous unicinctus. Taxonomy (NCBI): domain Eukaryota; kingdom Metazoa; phylum Chordata; class Mammalia; order Cingulata; family Chlamyphoridae; genus Cabassous; species Cabassous unicinctus. Next base: position 32,346 of record JAQZBX010018876.1, read on the forward strand.
TCCAACCAGCTCACAGTAATGGGGCACCAGAGATTTGGGGATCTGTGGGGGAAGGGTCGGTGTCAGGGCAGGGGTGGCTGGGGTGGGGCAGGCAGCTAGGGACTGGACACTCACCTTCCCAGGGTTCCGCAGGGCAGTCGCCCGCGGCAGGGGCCCATTGAAGACCTCCCAGATGAGGCAGCCCAGGCGCCACATATCTGCTGACCTGCGGCAGTGACCCAGGGTGGTCAGGGCTCTGCGGCCCACTGGGGAAGGCCCAGCCTCCCACCTGCCTTGGGCACCAGGCGTCGAATGCATGATGCCTGGTGTGTCCCCCAACTGGTCCTCCCATCAGCTGTAAGGAGCAGGTTTCACTACCCCATTTGACAGATGAAGAAACCGAGGCTCAGAGAGGCAAGGACACCTGCCCCTGGTCTCACAGCTTTCAAGTTCGGAACCACCAAATCGCCCACCACCCTGAGGGTCCTGGGTGCAGAGTATACCCCACACTAAAGACCCTGGTTCCCTCCCCAGAAGGGCAGCAGAGAGGAGGGGAGTGCCAGCTAGTCTGGGGTCCAGGGGCTGCAGGGGCCTCCAGCACCCCAGTCACCCACCACTTCTCCCCGACTGCTCTGCCACTGCTGTCAGCCAATTCTGGGGGGTCGTACTGCTCAAGCTCAGGGACCCCCTTCCGGGGGGGTCCCCCGCTGTCGTCTTGAGCGGAGTACATGTAGTCCAGGCCCCCAAGCTTCCACTCGCCTGCGCGGTCCACGAACACAGCTGCCATGCAGACATTGTTGTGGATGAGGCTGCAATCGTTGACCAGGAAGCTGAGGGCTTTCTGGGGGCAGAAGGATCCATCAGGCCCCAGTGACTGCAGCCCCCCACCTCTGCTCTCCCCACACCCACAGCCCCCCACCTCACCACGATCTGGTGTAGCCCCCAGGAGAGCTCCAGCTCCTTCAGGCCACCGGGCTCTGCTCGTGCCTTGAGGTATATCCCCAGCGGGGTCACAGCCTCTGTTACTACGTGGAGGCATTTGTCGGTCTGGGGAAGGGGACGCGAGAAATCAGGGGGAGGAGGGGGAAGAGGGAGGGGAGATGAGGGCCATGGTGGGGAGAGAGGTGGAGAAGGGGAACCAAACCTGGGGGTGATGAGGCAGAAGAGGTGGAAGCTGTGGGGCAGGAAGAGAGGAAACGAGGAGTGGGAAGCGGGAGAGAGTGGGGGGCCGCGACGCGGCGCCTGGGCGGCGGGTACCTCCAGCCCGTCGATGTAGGCCAGGATGTTGGGGTGCCGGAGGGTTTTGAGGCGCTTGAAGGCGGCTTTGGCCACCTGGCTCTGCTCTTCGGCGCCGGCCTTTACATCATACACGAAGATGGACACCGGGCTGCCTGTGGCCTGGGGGACGGCAGAGGGCCTGGGTCTCGCCGGCGGAGACGGGCCCAGAGCCGGCTGGGCCGGAAGGAAAGGGCCCCCGGCCGGGTCTCTCCCAGGTCAGCCCCGGGGACCTGGGCAGGTCCGCGTGACCGCGGGCCCGGCCGCCTGCGGGTCCCTCGGGCCTTCCGCCCGCCACGTCGACACTGCTCGCCCTGCCCGCCCCCGTGCCCGGCCGTTGCCCCGGAGGAGCCGCACCACGGCAGGCCGGACGCGCCGCGGCGGAGCCGGCGCCGGGGACTAGGCGAGGCCGGGGTCGGGCCGCGGCCTGCGGAGCCGGGCCGCGCTCACCTTCTTGCGGCCGCGGTGCAGGGCCCAGAGCCCGGGCGGGCCGGCCTCGGGGGGCTCCGGGCTGAGCTCGAACGGGAAGTCCCGGACCGGGTCCCGGACGAAGAACCACATCGTCCCAGCCGCCGCCGCGGCTCGGGCTCCGGCGCCTCGGCTCCGGGTCCTCCAGCCGCCCGGGGCGGGGCG